>SRQH01000014.1:0-99046 GCA_018360345.1 Claviceps sp. LM84 group G4 | reverse complement strand
GGGGAATAGGTTCTCTCTGCGTTTATGGGGAGGATATAGGTGCTGACATGTGGGCCGGGGGGGGGAGGGGCAGGCCATTCATCTAAACCATTGGCATTCGCTTCGACGACGTTTACGGCACGTGCAAAAGGAGAAGCTTGCGCTTCGGGATGAGATTCTTCGGCTAAAGGGAGAGCGTGAGCAGGTGGCGTTGCGGACGGATGCGATTCGGATTAAGCATGAATCTGATAGCACGAAGTGCATGGTGAGTTCACTGGACGGGGCTATCCCATTGCTGAGTTTGCGTCTTCTTTCTTTCCCCTCTGTTCTTTTTTTTCTCTCTCCATACTCTTGATCCTTTGGTCTAACATGGAAGATTGATGTGTAGTCCCGCCTGAATGCCTCGGCTCTAATGCATGACGTTGACCTCGCGGTCCAGCAAGGCCGAGAAGCTCCCGAGCTCTCACAAGCTGCCGAAAGAACAGCTGAGCTGGGTAACCTTGATCTCGTCCTGGCACAGATTTCAGACCAAGCTAGCTCAATCAGCTCTACCGGTGGTCTACTGCAGCAAGTCCGAGACTTTAATGCGTTTCTGGAACGAGCAGCAAATGCTCTTGAATCAAGATGAAAAAAAGAAAAGAAAAAAATGCATTGGCTATTCGACTTTATTTACTTTTGACTCTGTCAGGGTAAACACCTTGAAGCTGAGCATCTCCCTGCCACTCTCTCCGCGATCCATCTACTCCTATTTGGCGGCTTTATTGGATCTTAGCCTTGCTAAAGTCCATCTCGGGATGTTGTTCCTGGAATTTCTTCAACATATCCATCTTCTTCTGCTCATCTGACGAGGGCAGTCCCTTTTCCTTTTGTCGCTGGTCATACATCATCTTCTCAACCATGCCTCTTGTCTCGCCGTCCAAATCAGAGAGCTTTGAGTTTTCGGGCTGAATCTTGGTGACGTCGATTGTGGGAGCCGTGGTGACGACATGTGCCCACCACTCCATCTTGTTGACTTTGGAGAGGTAGATCTCAACAGTCTTTGTGCCGTCAGGGTTCGAGGACAGTGTCCATGTTGAATCGTCGACGTGGATAGCATGAGGGAGATCGCCCTGTCGTTTGGGGTGTGCTTTGGTCAGCTTCTAAGTGAACACTCACCTCGTGGAGTTGCGCATACGAGACGTTCTCATTGCGAGTGCGAGACAGAATAGTTGCGGGGGGGGGGGGAGGGATATATGCGCGTGAATGGAAGGGAAAGGGGTTGGACTGAGGCATAATGTACCTTAATGACCGGGTCTTGACCCTTGATACCCGCAGACAAGCTCTGCTTCTTGATGTCGACGACGAGATCTCTCGACTTCATGGTACCGGGCACCGTGAATGTGACGTTGACTTCAGCAATAGACTGCTGCTGCCATTTGTAGGGCAGGGCCACTTGCTCGGCCTGCTCCTTGGCGCGAGCTGCCTCGTCTTGGGCGCGAGTTGCCTCTTCCTCGGCGCGAGCTGCGGCGTCTTTGTCCGGCGGGCGAGCTGTCAGCTGCAGCCATGGGACACCAACACGAGGGTACTCTGCATGTTCGTAGCTGGAGGAAGGCAATTACTCACCTTTCACGTCAGCCATGGTTATGATCGAACGTTGTGATTCAAGTTAGCGATGGGTTCCAAGTATACGTAGTGCAATGTTGAATGTTGATGAAGGTGGGTACGGGATTCGGATGTGAGGCGCAAAGAAACGCCTGGAAGTTTTGCTGCTTGCATGGACTGGAGACATTGGAGCGGCAACCGGGGGGCAGACTCCAGTTCGGTCCAGACTCCAGAAGGAGCTGACAAAGCTTCAGTTTCAGCGCATAGTTCTTCGTAGCTTCCTTCTGTCTATTCTAAATAAAACTGGCAAGTTCATATTGCCAGCATTCGCACCGGAAGAGAGCCTCAACTAGGTACCTGATCAGGATGGCACATTCGATACTCGATCTCCTCCTCGACTAGCTCAAGCGGCAAGCCTCACTCGCGGAAGCTCCACCCTTCGGCTGATGTTGTGACGTGAACGATGAACGCCCGTTGGCCAACCCAACGTCAATTCTCCGTTTCTCCTCGTCTCTTTATTAATCCAGTCTGTCCTTTTCTTGCTGCACAACGGCCCCTCTGCGGCGCAAGCCCTTTCGCTCCATCATTTGACGAGTGACTTCTCAAAGGTCAGAGAAGACAAGTCCTCCTCCTCCTCCTCCGAAGACAAGATGCTGCGAAACGGCAACAGCATCTCTTATCACTCGGCGCCCGCGCCGCCCGAGCAAGATGAGACGTGCCCTGTCTGCAAAACCACGCGCTACTTCAACAGAGACATGGAATTCCTCATCAACCCAGAATGCTACCACCGAATGTGCAAGACATGCGTCGAACGCATCTTCAAGGACGGCCCCAACCAGTGCCCCTACGCAACGTGCCGCAAAACGCTCCGCCTCCGAGGCTTCAAAACCGCCTTCTTCGGAGACCTATCCGTCGAAAGAGAGGTGGACATCCGACGCCGCGTCGCACAAGTCTTCAACAAGGTCGAAGAAGACTTCGAGACCCTCGACGACTACAACGAGTACCTCTACATGGTGGAGTGCCTCACGAGCGACCTCGTCGACGGAACCGCCGAAACCAAGAGCAAGGCCGAAGCCCAGCTCGTAGAGTGGGAAACACGGCACAAGGCCGACATTGAGCGCAACAAGAGACTCGCGCGAGAGACGGACGATGCCCGACAGCGGCGCGTAGCGCAGGAGGAAGAAACCGCGCGCCTGCGCCGAGTACAGGACCAGAAAGAGGACGCAGACCAGAAAGCATCCGTGGCGCGTACCCGCGAAGCGATCCTCGACTCGTTGCAGAACTCCGAGGTAGGAAGCGCCAGCGCGACGATTGATAAGATCATGCTCAAGAAGCGCGGCCAGCAGAAGAGGAGCTTGGCAGTGGATGCCCTACCTGCAGGGGGGGTGCCACCGTCAAATACCAATGGCTTGATGATTCGTGGTCTGCGAAAGAAGAAGCGTGGTGTGGTGGAGGAGGATGGGCCGTATGATCCATTCGGTGGCTTGCAAGCTGCCTTTGAGAAGACGAGCGTGCCGGCGGAGGAACTGCGCCAGTATCACAGTGAATGGATTGACGTGACGAGATCGAAGAATGAGTACCTCGCTGGTGGGTATAGTCCCGAAGAGTATATTTCGAGGGCGCTGTACGAAGCGTTTTCTGGCTTGGGCCTGTCTATTGCGGAGGAGAAGACTGAGAGGACTGTGGGGACTGCAGCGGCCAGAGATGCTGCTGCGAGTGCTACGGCCGAAGTTCGTTAGAATTTCAACAGGATGAGGGCGTTTTTTTCTCTTATTCTCTTATTCTTTTTTTTTCTTTTTGCAGGAGTCTTGTTTCTCTTTTTTTTTTTCTTGGAGAGGGTCTTTCTGCGCACTAGGCAGGGCGTATGTACAGCAAGCGTGATATCGGCGTTGCATGGAAGCGGCACGGAACAGGGAACAGGGAACAGGAAACAGGGAATGGGAAAAAGGGAGAAAGGGAGAAAGGGGATTCTTTCAATGAAGCATCTCTATGGCCTGACTGATGTAAACAGAATAGACATGAATGTATGGGGGAAAGGCAATGTAAATTGATATGAACGAGGCATGTCATATCAGTTCTTGTCCAATGGTTCCAACTTCCATAACAAGCTACATAGACAGATGCGCAAACGCTCCTTGGACGCAACAATAGCAATGAATGATGGTGCTGAGCTGTGACCCGGCCGAGCAAAACTCAAGATAGCCTTCATACAATACCGACCTCCGATTGAGGAACCCTCTGGACGCCAATGGCGCAGAAGGAAGGAACAAACATGATGACGACTAATGGCAATGATGAAGGGCCACCCAGCCCCATGTAAGAAGCCCTTGAGTCTTGACGCCTCCCTCAGATGGGCAGTTCAGATCGACATGAAGAAAGGATATTCATGATCCAAACTCAATTGTAATTACAGAAAAAGTTAACTTCTACGCGCTGTAATGACCTGACCTCCATGCCGCTCTATATCCAGTCTTAACCCCCCAACCCCCTCAAAAAAAAAAATTTATCATAGCACAAACACTGCACAACAAAACAACACTAGGACTCAGGACTCAGGATCCAGAAGGGCATCGTTCCACCCACGCTCCATCCCTCCTCTCCAATATGTACATCCCCCCTTCAATTCCATTCCGTCCAATCTAATACCCAAGTAACGCCACGCTGATTCAACACCACGATAATTCTTTTTTGTATAGCTGTTTATATACAACTATTTTCTGCTTTTTCATCAATTGTGCTCTCCAGACAAAGGAGGAAAAAAAAACAAAAAAACAAGAATGCATGCTTCTTTACGCCTACTAACTTATGCTGAGGGTAAAGCGACTTTCATAAGGATGAGTGGATTGCGCTTTATGGCTGCCAGGGCGCTTGTTGGGCTGGTCGTGGAAAGACGGGCACTGTAGGTAGTTGGTCGAGGCCACCGCCGATGGGAGTCTGGTTGTGCTGCCACCCCATACCGGTGGCATGATTGATCAATGCGCTCTGACGGAAGGGATTCGTCGTGCCGGTGGGCTGGGGGGCCAGTTGCTGCTGCTGCTGTCGATCAGGCTGCGGTTGGGTGTGGTTTTTGGCAAACGGATTGGTGCCTGTGGGTTGAGCCTGGAGAGGAGACGAGGTCTGAAAGGGACTCGAGTTCTGAGGCGGGGATCGAGCAAATGGGTTGGTTGACTGGCGATTCAGGTTCTGGGCTGGTGGCGATGAGGAATAGGGCGACGAATTAGCCTGCGTGCCTGTTTGCTGCATCATCATAGACTGCCGGAACGGATTGGTCCCGGTCGGCATCGGTACCAGAGCGTTGGGCTGGCCTGTTTGCATCTGTGATAACGGCGGCTGCTGGTTATGCTGCAACGCCTGATTCTGGTTCTGGAAAGAAGCTTCCGAGTTTTGCGGAATCGAGCCAAGAGCGCCGGGCTGAAAAGTTTGTTGTTGTGGTGTGAAACTCCCCATTGCGGGTCCAGTAAAGTTGGGTTGCAGTTGTTGCACTTGGTACTGCTGCTGCTGCTGCTGCTGCTGCTGCTGCGGAGATATCATTCCACTCATGTTCTGCGGTTGCTGGAACATAGGCATGAAGCCAGTCTGCTGCTGCACAAGGCCTTCAGGCGCCACGTCCGTTTGCTGAGGCTGGAAAGGCGCAGTACCGCCGGGCATCCCCGTGGGCTGCGAGCTGACCTGCATGGTTTGCTGATTCTTCTCAATGGAGTCAAAGAAGTCGATGAGATCAGGATCGGGCCCCTTGCTCGCTTGGGCCTTCGGTTCATCCCTGGCCTCGGGCACTGACGGAAATGGTTGATTGGTGTTCGTCGCAGAGGACGACTTGGTAGGTGGCTTCGAAAAGTCGGGCTTCGCGGTCCTGGAACCGCCCATCTTCTTCGCATCCTGCTCGGCCAAATACTGTCGTCGGTGAATCTCAAAGTCGGAGTCCTTCAAGTACTCCTCGAGCTGGCGAGCCAAATTGACGGGGGCGTGTTTCAACTTGGGCACCTCGACCCGAGTGTAGTGCTCGTGAAGCCGGGCGGAGCTGAGATATTGAACGACTTGGTCGGTTAAACGCGTAAAGGTGCGGTAGATCTCGAGCGCTCTTTCAGCATCGGTTTTGGACATTTCAAAGAAGTGGCCTGTTCATACGCTAGTGAGTCAAATGTCCCAGCCCCAGAGCATGAAAGAGAAACGAAGCACGCCGACGAACCTAAGATGTTGATGAGGCCTTGGTTGAGAACTTGAAATAACGACAACAAGTCCAGGACTAGCAACCGAAATATGGCAATGGTGATTTCATTCTCTGGTTCGTTGTCCAAGACCTAGTCATGCCAAATAGTGTAAGAGAAGAGTAGTGATTTAGGCGAACAATTCCAGAGCTTCCTCGACACTCACATCGCATTTGACCAAAGCAGACAGCTGGCTCTGGACGGACTCTGTCTCTCTCAAAAGGCCTTTGTCCACCGTCAATCTCTCCAGCCTAGCTTCGTTGGCGCGGACCCAATCCGTCTTCGTGTCGCGATACGACCGCGCTCGTTCTGATAAATAATTCGCATAACACCGAATGTTCCGACCCTGGGTTTGAGCTGA
Source organism: Claviceps sp. LM84 group G4 (assembly GCA_018360345.1). Taxonomy (NCBI): domain Eukaryota; kingdom Fungi; phylum Ascomycota; class Sordariomycetes; order Hypocreales; family Clavicipitaceae; genus Claviceps; species Claviceps sp. LM84 group G4. The sequence continues at coordinate 92,920 of SRQH01000014.1, read as the reverse complement.
TGAGAGAAGTTGTCAGCGAGCCATGATATGTGAGCTATTATATGTGCAGCGAATTCGGGTGTCGAGCCTGTGGAGTGGACAAACCATCGGCAAAGTGTCCAACGCTAAATATGTTTCGATGCTTGGAAAGAAAAGCGAGCGTGACGTCTGGCGAGCCTTCCCGTATCATGAGGTGAGTCGTGAGCAAGCTCTTGAGGACGACGGTCCAGGTGGAATCGTGCAGCCGGTACTGTAGTGAGCGAAAGACCTCGGCGACGCCCGCGTCACCCGAGTGAGTCGCTACAAGGATATGCTCGATATACTTCGTCTTGGGCGGCGCATTCTAGAGAGTCAAACCCGGTCAGCTGAGATCGGCATCGGATTGTCAGGCACAGGCACAGGGACTGAGGAAAAGGCGCTCGCGGCCGCTATGCTGGCCGTTCGTACCTTGATCTTGGTAGCGCCCTTGACGGACTTCTCGAATGAGCCGGACATGGTGCGAGACGTGTTGCCTGGCGTCGAGACAACCGCGACTCCGGGCTCTCGCGTAGGTGCAGAGGATGCCTTTTTTGGCAATCGTTGGTGGAAGGGGAGGGCAGACGGTAGAAGATGTAGACGAGGTGATGTTGGGCCTGCACCGGGCAGCGAACTGGGGGTTGGAGACGTGAGATCATTGGGTGGGGCGTCCGATGGGCCGATCGTTCAGAATCCGTTTACGGTTTCAGTGTTCAGTGTTCACAGAGGAAACATGACATTCCAGGCCAAGAGGAGCAAAGATTGCACAGCTGAATGAACGCACACACAATGCACATGCTGATGAGAAGTTGATGAGCCGGAGTTTTGGTTTTGAAGGAGCCTCTAGTGGCAGGTTACATAGGTACCTATGTGTATCCGTGCTTGATCACATTACAGGGCCGCGTTCCTGCGACGGGGGTAACGCACAGCGCGCGTTGATAGCTTTAGCCTTTGCCCCATCTATGTACCTAATGTATGTGTACATTTGCGTTGGTTGCACCTTATTAACTTCAGAAGTTTGCGTACGGCCGTGGTGTCATCACGGGCCAGTTTGAATTTCTTCTGACTAAAGTAGCTGTCTGTGACTTGCAATAGATGGGAAAAACGAACACTGGTCGTCTCACCGCTTCTGACACAAATTTGTGATACCAGTGCCAGCCTACACAGACATGACTCAAGAGAGGAAACTTTTCTCGTGACCTTCTCATCAGGGACTTGATCTATCAGCATTACCTAGCTATAGCTAGGTAGCCGTCTGGAGTGTAGCAAAGAAATTGACGTCAGCATGATGGACTCACCGCGATGTTAACGGTACGCTTCTTACGAATAGCATTCGGTGGTAATGTACTGATTGGAGGAACACAGGTGGACTGAGTCCTGATGCATTGACAAAATACACAAACTACTACTGCTACACGCCTATCCTATCAAACGCTGATGTAGGTTGAAATCTATAGCTTCGTGACTGGCTTCCCTTCCTAAATCAACTTGGTACCCGTACTTCTATGAATACAGGAGTCTAATGAATCTGAAAGAACAATCATCTGCGCTGAATGAACCGGTTGATCGAAAACAGATAAAGAAGGCATGCATGTGGGCAACTATCGTGTACGAGTTACCCAATGCATGCATGCACGCCTTCTTTATCCGTTATAGATGACCGGTTGAGCCCAACAAGCTGCTCGTTCAAGGTTCAACGACACCTGCCCACGTGAATCCTCTTGCATCGTCAAAAAAGGGGTGGATGGTTGAGGCAACTTGAGGGTCAGCGCCAGGTTTTCCTTTTTGAGCCCAAGCCTGCACTCGCTCCTCACCGGAATAGCCAAATACTCGCAAGGCCGAGCGACATTGGACGAATAGAACTACTGAACGTCCATGACGAAAACCAACCGATACTCATGAACGTAGCACTTTCATGTCGAGTACAAGGCGAGGGCGCCACCGCGCACTGCGCGTGTCAAGACAAAAGCGTCAAAGTCAAACGACCTGAACTTTCAGAGCCGATGACTGGCCCTCAAAAAAGCAATCCCCAGAGGCGCCACGAGAGAATCCCTTCCATTCGTAATAAATCAGAGCTGTTTGTCATCGCGTCCGATACAGTAACAAGGTCGGTGTGTCGGACGCCCATTTCAAAATACCAGTCTTGCCTCACCAGCGAACCACTTAAGCCCAGAAGGGAGAGTTCGCAGGATCGTCAAAAACGGCATCTGCATCATATTATGCACGCGGTTCTCATCATCTGTGCGCAGAGGGTCAGTTATGGATCAGCTCATGTGGTGGTCGACCATTTTTTGACGTACATGTATTTGAATGGAAGGGTCATGAGGAGGAAAGAAAAAGGGAAAAATGTGCGAGGAGCTGCACTTGATTTTAAAGAAGCTGTGTGTGGGTCGCTGGGGGGCCCCGCTTTGACGGGCGGCAATGGCTGGCAGAAACGAATGCCCAGAAGTCCCCAGACCGTATGACATGCATGATGCGCGACAGGTGCCTATGAGGTACTCTTGTTGAATCTGTACAAGCTTGTAGCATTGCTCTTGAAGACGTACCTAGCTAGCTATAGCTTTGGTCGCGTATAACTCCAGTTCAAGGCTTACAAGCTGCCATGAGTCTCATCGGTTCATGTTGATATACCATCTTCGTGCAGCTTTCTCTCTTGCAGTCATGTCCCGGCTAGGCCGCTGTGGGCTGGCATTGCATTGGGGAACCACGGCGCGACTTCGTCCATCTTTCAAAGCCTGCAGTCCGATCTCGAGAGCATACACAACACCGAGTTGCACACCTGAAGAACCAGTACAGCATCCCAAGCAGAAGGAGCTAACGGATATCTGGAACAAGTGTAAGAGAATCTTCCATATCTTTGATGCTCGTCTGTATCATCTTCTTGCTTTGATCTGTGGCAGTGCCATGTTGAACCACGACGTTAACCCTCGGCGACAGTCTGTAGTTCCAACCTGTCAACGCAATCCCAGTCGGACAATGTCTTGACGGGGTTCATCGGGAAGCGGCGCCATGCCGGAAAGCAACTGTCCTTTGCAGACCTCACGACGACATCCGGCGAAGTAGTCCAAATATGTTCTCGAGGCGACAGCGAATCAGACGCACACTCACAGTTTCGAAAAATCCCCGCCTTCGCGCCCGTCGTAGTCCAGGCGCAAGCAGAGCCGGCGCAAGAGTCATATGGAGGAGAGGCATCCAGTGAGACGTCAAGGAAGCGAACGCTATATCTACAAAGCATTCACGCTCTCAACAATGTGCCAAAGGATCTCCTTGTCACACCTGGTGTGCGGTTTCCTCCGACGAAGCGTCATCTCCAGATCCGGTTTCATCCAGAGCTGAATGCCCGTCTCCGGTTCCGATCATGGCTCAAGGGACAGTTGAACCAGCGTCTGCTGGACTTGGGATTTACTGATATCGAGACACCGACGCTGTTCAAATCCACGTCAGAAGGGGCACGAGAATTCTTGGTCCCAACAAGACAGCGGGGTACCGCATATGCACTGAGTCAGAGTCCGCAGCAGTACAAGCAAGTGCTCATGGCTGGAGGCATCAGTCGCTATATGCAGTGGGCGCGCTGCTACAGAGACGAGGACTTGAGAACGGACAGACAGCCTGAATTTTCACAGGTGAGTGTGATTGCCCCATATGCGATCTCTGCAAGTGCAAGCTCGCCATGCTAACTACCTAGTGCATAAGCTTGACATGGAATGGGCATTTGCCGGAGCCAGTAAAGTGCAGCAGGACGTCAATGACATCATTCTGACAGCCCTGTCGAAATTGCAATTGTCGTCATATCAAGATATCCGAGGGGAGAGAATTCCCAACGTAGCTGCGATATCCAGCGGGGGCGATGCTCTCTCCTCCGTAGACGAGCACCCCGCTCATACATTCACTACCTTGACTTTTGCGGAAAGCATCGCGGCGTATGGATCTGACAAACCAGACCTACGGATTCCGAACCGAGTGAGTCATGAACAATTCATTGTATATCTCTCAATCTCTCTCATGAAGACTAACCCAGTCCAAAGATCCATGCCATCAAAGATATTGAACCCTATCGAAACTTTGTCGGCATGATCACTCACCTTTCTGACCCCCTCGTCGAAGCCTTCACCTTTCCCCTCCAGAACTGCTCACCATCGCAAGCGCGCAAATTTGTCGTCAACTTCATGGACAATCTGCCCTCGGCACTGGCAGACAATCCCGATGGCAAACCACAAGTACTCATCCACGACTCCAGCCAACCTTTATCCGGCTTCTCCTCGCTAGGATTCGAATACGAAAGCGTACTCAACCAGCTCTCGGAAGGCAAGGAAATCAACGACGGCGATTTAGTCGTCTTCCAGGCGCGGGAAAAGCCCCAGGGCCAATACTGCCTAGGTTCCACCCGAATCGGGGAGCTCCGCACCGCCCTCTGGAAAGCCCTCATCTCAGAAGAATTCATGCCCAAGCCCCGACTAGGCGAGCCTAACTCCCTCCAATTTGTATGGGTCACCGAATTCCCCATGTTCAAGCCCGTCGAGGAAGGCGAGCCCGGCCAAGGCGGCGCAGCAAACATCTCCGCCGCGCACCATCCCTTCACCGCGCCGCTATCCTCCGCAGACCTCGCGGCTCTCTTTACCGATCCACTACAAGCCCGCAGCGCAGCATACGACCTCGTTCTTAATGGTGTTGAAATTGGCGGTGGCAGCCAGCGTATCCACGTGGCGGAGATGCAGGAATTCATCATGCGAGACGTTCTAAAGATGACGGAGGAACGTATCCAGGATTTTGCGCACTTGTTTGGGGCACTGGCGGCGGGATGTCCGCCCCATGCTGGCTTTGCGTTGGGGTTTGATCGTCTGTCGGCGCTGTTGACGGATACGTCTACTGTGCGGGATGTGATTGCGTTTCCGAAGACGATGAAGGGTGAGGATCCGTTCGTGAAGTCGCCGAGTAAGTTGACTGATGAGCAGCTTGCGCCGTATGGGTTGCAGCTTCGTGGGCGGGGGAAGTAGGAATGCTGACGGTAGTGAAGGGAGGGGTACTTGGGACGTGTTTTATGAGTCTATGGCAGTCTGATGTACTAATACATGTATGATATACATAAAAGGGTGTTTTGATAGAAGTCGTGGTGCTATGAGCCATGTTTAGAGAAAAGGTAGACAAATGTGTAGACCTTCGTATTAGGTAGATCCATCGAATATTTGACATAGGAAAGTTGTATATTCTGTGTTACACATTTGCCATGTACGTATCGTCGTGCACCAAATTTGAGATGGCATACTACCAATGTATACCAACGCCAAGTTCCAACGCCCCGGGGTATATATATTCCAAAACCGTGACCAAAAATGACAAAAGAAAAGAAAGGAAAAAAAAACAAAAGACACCAAGCTCTAATATGCCCGTCCATTCCCCCCCAGCTCCAGCTCCAAACTCCAAGTCTGAAGACACGGCATCCCCGCCATAATCCATCAAAAGCCTCGCCCAGTCTAGACATGCTGCATGCTCAGCAAACGCGCCTTCTTAAGCTGTTCACAACTACGCCCCTCCCACGATAAAGCCGCAGCCGCAGCGGAAACCCTCACAGCGGGGCTCCCTCGTCGCTGGACAGGTTTCTGCAGTCGTGGATTCGTCAAATGCGCAGGGTACGGCCCCAGATCACACGAGCCCCCATGACCGCTATATAATGAAGGCGGAGACGACGTAAGGGTAGTATCCGCAGAAGAGCGACGTCGTGAATAGGAGGAACTCCGGGTGTAGTAGCTGCTAGTGCTACTACTGCTCGCGGACTGGCGAGATTGCCGTCTAGGCCCATAGTTTGATGCAGATGAGCAAGACCGCGCAGAGTCTCGGGGGCTGGACCTGCTGGTTGATGAGGAGGAGGTGGATGTCCTGTAGTATGGGTTCGTTGGGTCAAACTCTGCAGTGCGGATGGCACGCTGTGAAGCGCTGTGACTGTGCCTGTGTGAGCTGCCACGGCTGGGGCTGATGCTGTAGCGAACATCTCGGGGATAGCTTGAGGTGTGACTGCCAGTGGCAGTGGCAGAGCCAGAGCCAGAGCCAGAGTTGGAGGAGTTGGTGCTACGATGGTTGGTATTCCGGTAGCTGACGTTTCTGTAACTGGGGTTCCTGTTGCTAATGTTTTTATGGCTGGAGCTTCTGTAGAAGGTATTTCTGCAGTTGGTGTTGGCGCAAGGGTAGCTATCGTCCGTGTTGGTGGTGTTACTGTTGGTGTAGTCACAGGGGTAGCCGCGCGGGATCTGAGTCAAGGTATTGCCCGAGGAGGAAGAGCGGCGATAGCGCTGCTTGATGTCCAAGAGCCGTCTGTTGACTTTCTGTAGCGCATTGCGCATATCTCTCCGGTGGTTGTCATGAATTGCGGGTGGTGGTGACGATGAAGCCGAGCGCCACTGAGACTGGGTTTGACTCTGCAGTGAGGATGGCCATTCCTGATTAGGTTCCGGTGCAGTCAACGGATCGAGGAGATATTTCCGAGCCTAATGATTTGTGGTTAGCGATTTTGTATCTCAAGCATGTCAAGTTACATCAGAGGGGGTGAGAGCAATCGCGCTTTGACAGGCCGGATGATGTCATGACGCGTTGTGTGATGAGAATACTCCGTAAATACTCCGTACAAAGGAATGCGATGCGAAGGGGTCCATTCGGCTCCCCCACATTCTGGATGATCCCTGCTCGAGCGGATCTGGGGAAGTTCCCCGTATGTAACACCAGTGAGGCAGGGGTCTCCATGAAGTTGGGATGAGGAGTTGGGATGAGGGGAAGACCCAAGGCGGGTAGCGAAAAAGGGACGGCCCAGAGGAATCCATACAATGCAATGAAGCAGGCAGAGAGGAAGATGCATGAAAGATGAAGACATGAAAATGAGCAACAACTCGCTGAGTGAGAACACGCAAGTTGCAACTTACCCATTGCTTGTCATTCGACATGCCATAGTCGTCATAGCCAGCCCGGTGTTCCTCTGGTCCGGCAGAGCGCTTATCGCGATTGCTGCTGCGGAAAAGGCGAAAATGCATGTTGAATCACTTTGTTCGTGAATTTTTTTGTTTCTTTTTTTGTATGTCTTGTGAATTGCTTGACAGCAGAACTGGCGATGCGAGGAGAGAGACTGCTCAGTGCCTCCTCTTTCGCTGCTTCTAGAGGTTGGGTTGTCTGGCGGTAAGACGGTTTGAGCAATCACCAATTGAGCAATGTCGTTCTTTTCGAATTTGCTGCGAAATTGACGGAATGGAGGTGAAAGAGTCGGAAGACCACAGTGATGACCAAAGTACAGCAAGGAGTACAATGCTGAGAAATAAATCAAGCCGAAACAAGATCCAAAGGGGTTGTAAGTGTTGACGGGTAAGACGCGTAGAATTGTTGGCGATGTTCAAAGACAACAAGTGATAATACGACGGAACGTGATAACAGAGAAGAAGGAAACGGAATACTTAGAAAGGACATGGGCCCGGGCCAGATTTATATACAAAGAGCCCGTACGAAAGTAGCGTCGACAGAAAGAGACAGATCTCCTGGTTGGAAGCCATTCAGACATGTCACGAACGCCACAACTTCTAATCAAGAGACTAGCGGACAAAAACGACCGCGCCAAGGGACAAAGGAAGCCGATAGAAGAGAAGATGCACCTGGTATGGGCAGAGCAAGCAAATTCTCTGCTCATACATGTGACTTACAGCGGACTCGTGTTGATTTAGTTTTTGTGCGCTCGCCACTCTGATGTTTTTAAGGTTGCGACGCCAGTGGCAGCCACGCTACTACTCCGTATGCACCAATGGGGCAGGGTCTCGCTTGTCTTTTCGGGAATGGCTTCTTGGCGCCATTTGGGTCGGCGGAAAAGAACAAGCCATAGTTCTCGTGGTCTTTTGTTAGGGGAAAGGTTGTGGAAAAAAAGAAAAAAAGTATGTATGTACATACATAGGTACCTAGGTACCAAGTATTTGCGGGGTGAAGAAAGGAAGGGCGTCGACCTGGGTGTCTTGGATGGATGATTGAGTTCAACTGTTGCGAGTCGCGACTCTTGCCGACGTGACCCGGTTGCGATGAATTATTCTGGGCATCTCAATCCAGCACCTCGTCGGTTCTTTTCAAGTTTTGGACTGAACATGAAATGGTTCCACTTGAAGTGTTGCTCGTGAGTCGTGAGTCGTGAGTCGTGAGTCGTGAGTCGTGAGTCACACCACGTGAGACCTATCATCTTACATACATACCTGGTACCTAGGTACCTATTCTTAGGCGTGTACAGGTACTTGTAGGTACCTATGTACATATGTCCCATTGTAATTTGTGGCCCCTCAGTTCGGCTACCGAAGCTATTTTGACGCTAATCTCAGATTGGCATACGACATTCGGCGCCGGCGACGCCACTGTACGCCACTCCCACGTGTCCACTGTCCACTGTCCACTGTCCAGTCACCACTCACCACTCACCACTCACCATCACCACTCACCCGTGTCGATATCCCCTCCCCGCATATTCCGTGTCCCGACTCCCGAGGTCTTCGCGACGCGTCACCTTTTGCGTCGTCACTCTCCTAAAGTCCTTACCCACACAACCCCTTCTAGTCATCCCATCTAGAATACAGATCTTCCGGCAGCATACCCGATCCCCTCTTATCCCGGGAGATAATGAGACTAGCCGTTGCCACATCATATCGCAGAGTCCCGCACCCGCCACACCCCTTCAGATGATGGACCCTGTCGCCAAAGTAACAAATTTCCCGTATGCCAAGATGCTTCCGTACCTATCTTAAAGATCTTTTCTGAGTCGCTTCAAGAAAGATGATCATATTCTCAACTTGACTACTCATACCTTACACAACTTCTACTTATACCATTTAAAATACAGATATTCGGACTGGCACGCTTGGGGGGCTCCAGAGCCAAGGAATGCCCGGTACCGCGATAGTGGGCGCGGGTGTTCTGTCAATCCAGCTGTATGATGAGACATCTTTTACGTTTCGAATGTACGCAGCGTCGGATAATGCGAGATCTTCGAGGCCGGAGCGCGGTATGACTTCTATCGTTTTCGGAGCCATCTTTCTTGTCGATGGAGTTTTCGCATCAAGGGACGTTACTTGAGCCTTTGAGGGTGGACGAAATGAATATGAGAAAATAAGCCGTCAGGACTCAGGGGCTCGACGGAGAGCTTTATGGAAACAGACGGCTGACCATCTATTATCTACTCGTGACTCACGGTCTACTCAACACACAGTCCGTGAGCACCTGCGTTTGTCTTCTTGATCACCCCTGCGCTTTTTTCCAGGCGACAAACGGGGCAATGAGGGCCAAGGCAGACACCAAGGCACGAGTGAAAGAAGGATGATCAGGCTCACACCATGACGATATGATTTGCTGGTCTCTGTTCATCATATGCTCAGTCTTCGTCTCTTTGATCGCCTGAAGGAAGTTTTAGGTGCCTTGCGGCAATGAAATCTTCACGTCATCTCAGATCTGCACATGGATGACGATGGAACCTCTGATTCTTGCTGAGTGACTTCCAAGTTCCAGAAAGATTGTTGTATGTTCAACTCGACTGCTTGTACCTTTTACAACTTCCAAGTTCCAACTTCTACTCATGATAATAACTCATCCCATTTAGAATACAGATTGGCCGGCAGCATGCCCTCATCCCCCTCATCTCTAGAGATGATGAGACTAGCCGACGACACATCATATCGCAGTACTGCACGCCCTCCACATCCCTTCATCACTGTAATGATCTTTTCAATCAACGCGCCCAGAATCCTCAGATTCTTCTGATTGCCTCGCTCCCATTCCCGTATTCCAGCCCTCACATCTCTCACTCCCGGCGTCACAAACGATCCTCGGAGGTGAAATGCCTGCACGAACTTGGGAGTCTGTGACACCCACAACTTTGGAGCGACTTCAGCGAAGCGTTCTGGCCTCGTTAGAGAACGAGTCTTGATATCAAGAGTAGACATAAGGGGAATTGTTTTGCCCCTAAGTATGACCGTGACCATGTCGGAATCGCGTTTCACTTTCGATACTTTATTGCCGAGAGATACCCGGCAATCCGGGTCTGGTGGGATGCCGGTCTCTAGGCGAGCAATTGCATCCGTTTCCGCGCTGACATACGCAACGGTCTCGTGACGAATCATGAACTTCAGCCCGCAGAAATCGTATGAGATGATCCCATGGTGGCTCGTGCTGGAGAGAATGCCCTTGACGGTGCAAACTTTTTCGAATTCATGGCCGTAACCTCGGAAAGAATACGGTCCCATGGAATGCGACACATTGGTCTCTGAGCGACACATGAGGAGTGTGTTGCGCACCAGCTCAAGCTTAATGGTAAAAGATTCGCCTTTGTCTCTGTCCGAGACAGGATCCACGAACGACAGGAGTTTTCGGATATTGTGTCTGTCACTGATAACGTCGATGGGTCGAAGGTCAAAGGACGGGTTCGTGGTAAACAGTGCCCTGAACAAGGGTGCCATTGGACTTCTGGGAAAGCGTCTAGCATTCTCTCCAATGTTGTAAATGCCAGAGTCTTTTGGGGGCTGGATTCGAACGGCGGGGGGGCTCCAGAGCGAAGGACTTCCTGGTACGGCGATAGTGGGCGTGGGCGCTTCGATCCAGCTGTACGAGGAGACGCTTTTGACGTCAGTAATGCATGCATCGTTGGATAATGTGAGATCCTGGAGGCCGGAGCGCGGTATGGTTTCTATCGTTTCGGGGGCCATCTTGTAAATTTCTTGTCGTCGGATTCTTCAAGTCAAGGATCGTTACTGTACTTGATGGAGGACGAAACTAACATGGAAGAATAAACTGTCAGAGGCTGAGAGATTTATAGAAAGTTTGGAAACAGACGCCTGACCATCTACCCATGGCCCACGGTTTACCCAACACAATGCATTCCGTGAGCGTACGTGTTTGTCTTCTTGATCATTCCTATGCAGTTTTGAGACGACAAACGAGGCGACAAACGGGTTGGGGGCCAAGGCAGATAGGTATGTACCTACGTATTGTGCCTCTTTGAGTCTTTTCGCCATGAGCTCAATACACGCCTTGCAGCGCTGGCGACGTCATTTCCGTTTGCTGTGTCACTTTCATTGTCGAATCAATCGCAACTTAGACTTCAATATAAGCCATCTCAGTCTAAGGCACCACGCCAAGATGTCACACAAATCCTGTTGACCTGTTCCCAAGACCCTTGCTAAGCCGCTTCCAGAGAGGTTGTTGTATTTTCAAAACCACGTACACCATGGGGCCCGCCACCACTTCTTCTCATCCCATTTAGAATACAAGTCCTCCGGCAGCATCCGCTCATTCCCTCCATCTCTGGAAATGATGAGACTACCCGTCGCCACATCATAGCGTAGTATCCCCCGACCGTCGCACGATTCGCACCCCTTCACCACCATGATCATCATGTCAATCAACGCACCCAGCATTTTAAGATCCTCTTCGGAGTCGAGCTCCCATTCCTTCAATTGGGCACTCACATCTTCCACCTGCGGCTTGTAAAAAGACCCTTGAGCATGAAATGCCCGCACAAGCTTGGTAGTCTGCGACACCCACAACTGCGGCGCGATATCGTTGAAGTCCAGCGACCTCACTTGAGCGCGAGTCTTGATCTCGAGAATAGACTCAAGAGGAACGCTATGTCCCTTTCGCAGAACCATCACCTCTTTGAGGCTAGGATCCACAGTCGGCGGTAATCTATTGACGGAAGACGGCGTCGGGTACTCCAATCGCTCCAAGAGTGCTTCCCGGGCATTATCGGTCCTCTGTGTACTCACGAACCCATCTGTCTGATAACGAATCATGAAGTTCAGTCCGCAGAAACGGTATGAAACGATCCCGTAATGGCTCGTACTGCCGCCAATTTGACTCGTAGTGTACGCTTTCTCGAATTCATGGCCGTATCCTCGGAAGCTGTTCGGTTCAATGTATCTCGTCACAGCTGTTTCACAGCGACCCAAAAGGAGTGTGTTCCCCACAAGCTCAAGCTTTATGGTGAATTGTTCATTTACATCTCCGTCCATGCCAGGTCGAATAAAGGATAGGAGCTTACGGATGTTGTTCCTATCGCTGATGACGTCCACGGACCGGACGTTGAAGGACGGGTTCGTGATGGACAAGGCCGTGAACATGGGTGCCATTTGACTGCCAGGGAGGCGGACGGCATTCTCCGCGATGTAGTAAAGGCCGGTGTCTTTTGGGAGCCGGTGATCGATGATGGGGGGGCTCCAGAGCGGAGGACAGCCTGGCACGGCGATAGTGGGCGTGGGTGTATCGATCCAAGTGTATGAGGAGACGCTTTTGACGTTGGTGATACGTGCAATTCCATATGTATTGAGATGCTGGAGATCAGAGCGCAAGATTGTTGCCATAATATGCGAAGCCATCTTCCTCGTCGTTGGATCTTCGAGTTAAGGGGTTGCTGTACTTGATGGCGTTAGCTGCCAGATGGCACGCCGAAGAGATCTTACAGAAAACACGATGGCTTCGACTTTTGGAGTGTGAGGAAGCCATCCTCTACTTCTTTGTGAATCTCGGTCGTTTCAACACATGGACGGCGTTTGTTTGCCTGACTCGTCCATATATTCTTTTCTCAATCTCGGGCGAGGGCAAACGCCTGCGCAGGTCACGATGACTCATCATATTCATGGCAGAGAAACACAATACGCCAAGTAGCACAGGCTGACCATGAGTCGGTCCATGACAGTGTGCTCAAAGTCGAAATGCTTTGACATACTTGTGAAGAAACTCAAGCAAGTACATCGTGGCCTGGAAGCTCCAGACACAGTCAACACTCGACTCAGAGTCCAACTGCTCGACGACTTAAAGGACCTGGACTTCTTGGATGCGATAACCCGGAAACCTGCAAAAAGAAATCGAGATGTTGTCGCCGAGGTTAGTAATAGTTCTCACCTCGAACTTTTAAAAGACCGGCAAAATCACCCATCGCAATTCGTTACCACTACGGATTCATACTTCAAACCCACACAATCGCAGACACGCCACCAACAGAGGTACGACGTTGGAATGACTCAACGAGTGAGGAACGTTTTCGCCAATCAACAAAAGCCCCTACATCAGCATGCTCCTACTCAAAACATCTCAGGAGCACCAGGACTACCCTCTAAACCGTCAACTTTCAACAGTGAACACCGAGCAGCAACGGCCATGACGCTCGCCCCCCACCTCGACATCCGTCGAATTCGAAACAGCCGATCTCTTGCATCTTGTGGTAATGCAATGATGCATTTGTGGGTCGACGTAGCATCCTTTTCATTTGTATGAGATATCTCTGTCAAACCGACGGATAGAGGATGGTAGTTCGCTTGTGACGGCGTGTCGGTTTGCCGGTGCGGTCTCCTCTGGAAAAAGGAATTCATCCTGTGATGAAGGCATTTTGCGTGTTCGCGATTAAACGGGGTAGATAAGTCTGTCGGGTCGTCTTTTTGACGGGCAAAGGTCGATGTGTGTTCTCGTGTTCTGGTGCAAGTTTTACGACCCCTCATACGACGGGCAACTTGCTGAAACGGAGGTCTCCCTTGAATGACGGAGAGGATCAGGGGATAGAGGTTCAACAAAAGGTACTATGGCTCCTACGAGGAGTACACTTGAGGAAGCTACTATTGGCCCTTGGAAGCCTGATTCGAATTCTAACAAACGTTTAAGTCACTTAGACCACAGGTACATAAGACTGTTTGTTAAGATTCTCGCCGTCTTCCTTTAGCACAACACTATAGCTGGCGCCCATGTTATCTCTTCTTCCGAACCTAGCGGATCTGTGATATTCGACTATTGAAAGTGACGATCACTGATCAGTATTGGGAACGTCAGGTATCGCGATGATAAAGTCAAGGAAAGGAAAGTACGAGTGATGCATAGGAATACGTGAACAAAGTTCAGGGCTGTGGTTTCAACTTTCTTGTATTCGTCTTGTGTTGGGATAAACAGGGTAAGCAAGTAAAGATCAATGCATGCATTCGTAACCAAAGTAATATTCTCGTCGTGTCTGTTCTAACTCCCAAATGAGGCAAGGGGAAAAGGGGGAAAACTGAAAAGTTGAAAACCCTTTACATATCAGGTAGGTAGGTACCTAGGTACCTAGGTTACAATGTTGTGACGGCTGCAGCCAATCATCAATGAGTGTGTGTGGGTCCACGCACGTATGTACCTCATTGGTGCATCCGGTCATGTTGCAGTGTTGCTCATTGCACAGCGATTCCGACACTGGCAGTCTCTCCTTTTTTAATCGAAGAAAAGAGGAATCGCAGTGCGCCAAAATGCAAAAAGAACCACATCAATAGCACACATCGTGCTTGCCCATTGGCCTGATTACAAAAGAAAAACAACTCCCGTAGTAACGTTCATCACGCGTACATTCATCCTTGTGGTCTCGCCACCCATCCTTCCACACGGATTTGCATCTCGTTCTTGCTCACGAACTTCTCAAGGGCTTTATTCGGGACTTCCTTTGTCAGCGCGTCGGCAATGTTATCGTTTCCATTAATCCAACGCATCTCCGTAATCTCCCGTTTTTCGTACGATTCGCGAAGAGACATGATATCACACATCAGTCGTTTCTCTTTGGTGGTACCGAGCTTCACCAGACATGCATAGAGAGAGAGCGAATCTGTACAGTCGACGAACCACTCCGAACAGGGACGCAGAGCGGAAAAAGTACGATGGTGGAAGCAAAAGAACCAGAAGGGTGTCCCAACTGAGAGGAAGTTCGCTGCGTTCGTCCAGCAATATGAAGGGACACCTGAAAACTGTGACATCGACGAGGAAAGTGATGAACTGGATGATGACAATCTTCCCGCTTGGCAATATGTCCAGACACCCGAATTCGCAGCAGAAGATTCGAACGATCAAAGAGCGCTTATGACCATGACCCAGTTCTTCACGACAACAGACCGGGGACCCCTCTCATCCCACTGAAGACTCCGTTGTCAATGTCCTTAGAGACAACGCGTGTGTACATGCGCTATCGGGGAATGATCCCCACCAGTATGTACACAGAGACACGAGAGAGAGATGCCGACGGAAACTGTTTTGCGTCAGAAGAACGGTACTCCGACAACGCCTTCCAAGGCATATTACCGGATACCGGAGCATCGGGAATCTCGACGGCAGGGAGTGCCCAAGTCAAGGCACTATTGAAGTTAATGCCCGACCTACGAATCGAAGAGGCGAATCCACACACAGTGAGGTTCGGAAAAGGCCTATCGACATCGACAAAGGTTCTGCGTGTCCCGACAGCACTCGGCACAACTGGTTTCCACATTGTAGAAGCACCTACACCTTTTCTGTTTCCACTACGGACATGGATACATTGGGTGAACCTTCTCATCCAGGGTGACAAGAGAATCCCTGTTATTAGACGTTGGGGACATCCATTTTGGACGTTGAACGCAGCCGACGCTGCTGCATTCCACTTGTCCGAGAACGAAATCCGTTGACTCCACCGACGTTTCGGTCACCCGTCTGTCGCAAGGCTGACTAGGTACGTTACTACAGAAAGCAGACGAAGCAGCGGATACTGGAATGATTGAAAAACTAACGCGAGATTGCCACCACTGTCAACTTAACAGCAAGAGTCCTGGCCGTTTCCGATTCACATTGAAATACGATCTCGAATTCAACTACGAGATTGTCATCGACATCATGCAGCTCGACGACAGACCTGTGCTTCACGTTGTCGACACTGCCACCTCTTTCCAAGCTGCGCGATTCCTTAAGCCACAAGGGCAAAAGGCGAGCGACATTTGGAATGCGCTACGAGAATGTTGGATGGATTCTTATCTCGGGCCACCAGAGTGGATTGTCCACGATGCCGGAAGAAATTTCGCATCAGCCGAATTTCGACACTCTGCCCGGCTCATGTCGATCAATATCGAAGAGGTTCCCGTTGAAGCCCACCAGAGCATCGGGAAGGTGGAAAGGTATCACGGTCCACTCCGACGAGCCTATGCAATTATTAAGGCAGAAGTTGGAGATTCAGTCACGCCTGAGCAGCGCCTTCAATTGGCTGTGAAAGCTGTGAATGATTCTGCAGGACCGAACGGTCTGGTACCTACACTTTTGGTATTCGGAGCATTACCCTCGTATGAGTAATGACTCCCCGCCGACCCTCTCCGTGGCCCAGAGAGCTGAAGTACTTCGCAAGGCGACAAGCGAAGTCCGGAAACACCTCGCGAGTAGACAAGTCAGAGAGGCGCTCGCCACACGCAATGGCCCGAATACTACGCCACTGCACAAGCTCCCCCTCCAATCGGAAGTCCGAGTTTGGCGCGAGAAAGGGCGCTGGAGTGGCCCGCCCAAACTCCTTTCAATTGATGGTGAAACATGTGTACTACTGGACATGCCGAACGGACCAACAAAATTCAGGTTCGACAGTCGTGAGGCCGTACTTGCGGGACACAGACTTCGAAGACAACCCTCAGCAAGAACCCGAGGACGCAGTTGAGGATGGTGAAGACGATGAAGCTGACGGAGATGTTGGTGACCCAGCTGATGGACCCCGAGTTGCCGATGAATACGCGACTGACACGCCCGCGCAAAACCCTCAAGAGCAACGCCAAAAACGACAGCGTAGAAAACCGGCAAGATATCGACTCCCCACGGACGAAGAGGAAGCAGACGTGAATTTGCAAGACCTTGCAGAAAACGATGAAAGTTTCCTCACCGCGAAGGAGAAGAGTGATTACCAACTAGCCATCGAACTACGCCGACAGGGCAGGATCACGACACCAGGAGAACCATTTGAAGCGTCGGACAAAGCGGTAATCGACGCACTACTCGCCAGGAACGTCTTTCGGTTCATACAATATGACCACAATATACACAAAGACGTTCAGCTTTTCAACTCACGACTAGTACGTGAGGTCAAGAACAAAGAGAGCAGCGAGCGAGCCAATCGAGAAATCACGCCTTGTCATCATGACGAACAATGACAAGGACAAGGATGGCTACCTCAAGCAATCACCTACATTGCAGAAAGCGGCCCAGAGATTGGCAATAGCACTGGCCCCGACCCTGAAAGGCAAGCACTTGACGATGTTCATCCGTGACATCATCCAAGCATACGTACAATCGGTCACGAGACTGAATCGGACCATCATCGCCAGGCTGCCTCGCGAAATCGCACATATGTACCCCCGCAACACTATCATGCTTGTCATAAAACCTCTGTCCGGGGTCCCAGAAGCAGGCACCTACTGGTGGGTAACGTACTACAATCACCATCGCGACAAGCTCAAGATGAAAACTTCCACATTTGACCCATGCTTGCTGGTTACGACAGAGGAAAGTGGATGTTTCGGTATCCTTGGCGTCCAGACTGACGACACACTTGGCCTCGGTGATCAGGCCTTCCTTGAGCGCGAAGACAAGGAACTCCGCGACGCCGGATTCGCAGCAAAGGAGAAAAGTCTTGTCGCCTGAAACGCCCCTAGCGTTCAACGGTTGTGTTCTGAGTGATTGCGTGGACGGAACGATCGAGCTGAAGCCGAAAGGTCAAGCCTCAAAGCTCGCCACAATTAACGATACCGATGAAAAGACGAAATATGTCGAATGCATCCGTTTACCAACCGGAGGCAGCATACGACCTTGCGGTGGCTGCACAAGCACAGAATCCACAACCCACGGACATCGCCAAACTCAACAAAAGGATCCAGTGGCAGATGGAAAACCCCGACCGAGGACCCAAGTACATTTCACTACAACTTCCAACCGCCAAGTTGTTTGTGTTCGTGGATGGTTCATTTGCAGACAACAAGGACCTAAGCTCACAAATCGGATTCGTGACTATAATCGGCAACGAAGAGACAAATCATAACGCATTCACACTGCAGGCAATACAATCACATACAGCTCTACGAAATGCCATAGAGTCACCAGAAGTGCACTAGCATCCGAACTGTATGCAATGGTACAAGGTACGGATATGACGTACGTATTGGGAACGACTCTAGAGATGATTACGGAGAGACTTGGGATGCCAGGAATTCCCACGGTTGCCTGTACAGATTCGCTCTCTCTCTCTCTATGAATGTCTGGTGAAGCTCGGTACCACCAAAGAGAAACGGCTGATGTGTGATATCATGTCTCTTCGCGAATCGTACGAAAAACGGGAGATTACGGAGATGCGTTATGATTTGTCTCTTCGTTGCCGATTATAGTCACGAATCCGATTTGTGAGCTTAGGTCCGGAGCGGGCATGAACTTTGTCGGGAACCCACGTCTTGTCATGAGAAGGGGGTGGCAATAACATGGACTTCAGCCAGGCCGTTTTGCACTGCCGACGATTCCCAAGCCCTTCAGAAGTGGGAAACGGCCTGGCTGAAGTCCATGTTATTGCCACCCCCTTCTCATGACAAGACGTGGGTTCCCGACAAAGTTCATGCCCGCTCCGCCCAGGTCTACCTGGCGCACGATGCGATCGCGACAACCAGTTGGGTGCCAGGAGAGCTGGCCTCTGTGCCACTGTTGAGGACGCTGACGACGAGTCTGAGTATCCTCGTCCTGTTGTCGCCGATCTCAAGCAAGCTGACCGTTCGACCATGGAGGCTGTTGCTCAAGGCGTGCTTTGGGCCATGTCTATGATGTCCGAGGCTGCGCCTCCATCTAAGAAGCGAAAAGGGATGCCCCTCAGCGAGCTTCTCAACGAGGATGGGCCCGTCCCTTTAGTCCGAGAGGCCACCGCCAAGAAGACTGCTCGCGCTTTGAACGAGATTTGGGGAAGAGAAGGCCTTGGCCCTATCGACTGGAAGGCTCTTCCGAGTCGCATTTGTGTTCCCATTTCGCTGATGGATCTGTGGCAGATCAGCCCAGAAACGTCTAAACATTTCAAAAAGCTCTCGTCGAGGGTGACCGTCTCCAAGAGGCGCCCTAAGAAAAATGTCTCCTTCTCGTTTGGCGCAGGGTCTGCGAAGGCCGCTCCTCCTATGACCACCTCTACTCATTCCTCCACCACGCACAACACTGATTTGCTTCGCAAACACCGTTCCAATGCGAAGTTGTTTGGTCTGTCCGTTCTTGTTTATGCCGGCTACAAGGGGAAGCAGGTTTTTGACCTCGTCCCTGGACAAGCTGTCGCCGATCAGGGCGCTGAGATAAACATCATTTCTCGAAGTTTTGTCTTGGAGAACAAGATCCCGGTTTACGACTTGGGCACTGTTGGTTTCCGTGGTCTACAGATGATCAACGCCGATGGCAGGCACAACAAAGTGTCTCACTTTGTCTCCATTCAGGTCGTCTGTGAGGGTGTCAAGCGCATGGTGTGGGCGGTTGTTACTCCCGATTTGCAACCCAACAATCGGACCATTCTCATCCTGGGTCTCCCTTGGCTTCACGATGTTTGTGCCAAGTTCGATATCCGACGATCAGAGCTCACTTTGGGCGATGAAGAGCGTGGCGATACCGTTGAGACTGTTCGAGGCCCCCAGGTCACTTTATCTGACCGTCAGAAGATTCTTCTTTGCCCTTCTGAGCCCGCTATCCTTGAGAAATATGTTGGTTGGGATGATGCAGACCTCTCTCCTGGCTCGTCTTCTTCTTCTTCTTCGGAGTCGGATGATGAGAGTGATTCTGATCTTTCAGGAAACTGAGTCTCCCACAACGACCTGGCCACGTCACTAAACTGGACCACGCACCCCAGATTGACTCCCCCAGTGTGCTTCTGTTGCAAGTACCGTTCATTCAATTTTGGGTTGTGCCGGAAGTTTGGCTCGCGGGTCACGCACCTCGTGTGACTTGCCCGCCTAGCTTGTATGAGAAGTTTCGAGTCGCTCATCAGCTCAGCATCTCTGCACATTGGTCTGAGGCCACTGTTGGTCTGAAGGGTGAAGAGCGCGTTGAGGAGTTGGTGGACTCTGTTGACGATGCTGCACCTTTGACTCCCTTGACAAAAGACAATTGGCCTGGCCCGATTGCCTTCACCCCTCCTGCGTTTCCTTTTCCCACCGCTCGACGAGTTCTCAGGCGGGAGGTTGATTGGGAGATCCCTCTGCACGTTGTGTCGTCCTGGTTTGGGAAGTGTGGTGTGACTTTGGGTCCGTTGGTTCCCAAGTCCATGGTCGAGGAAGTCATGAGGACTTTTTACACCTATCGAGACCTCAACGCCTCCTCCATCGCCGACATCCCCGCCACCGATTTGTATTCACACATTCCCCGTTTGAAGGATGGTGTCAAGCCTTGGTCTCGCTCTCCCAAGCGAAGGTGGTCAGAAGCCCAAAAGTACTGGCTGCATCGTTTGGTGACTGAAGGGATCGAGTCAGACATGTACGAATACACCATGGCGGTCAATGGCAAGATGTCAGACTGGTGCGCTGAGCCTGTTCTGGTCCAAAAGGATGAGTCTGATCCTTGGGCTGAGCAGCGGCTTACCTTCAACTACTCTCACGTTGAGGAAGAGATGCCTGGCAGTCAGCTCCCGTTGTTAGCGGAGGTGCACGATGATATGGCTGATCCCCGGATCACGACCTTCTGTGCGTTCGATCTCAAGCATGCCTATTGGACTATTCCTGTTGCCCCCGATTTCCGTCAAGTCTTTGCATTCAACGTTCCCGGTTTCAGTCAACTTCAGCCCACTCGCATGCCTCAAGGCTCACAGTCTGCTGGATTCACCATGACCGAGGTGATGAGAATCGCTCTAGGCCCCATTCCCGCTCCCTTCCCTGAACCCTCTCTCATTGCCCCGAAGAGTGTTGGCGACTTGAGTGCTATCACAAGTTATATGGATGATATATTTGTGAAACACACTTCATTTGGTGAGCAGTGGGCGTTTGTCAAAGACCATTTGCTCCCTCGTCTCTTGTGGGCCTTGATGAAGCTCAGCTTCAAAAAGGTGTCTCTGGGGATGACGTCAATCACTGCTATCGGATGGGTTCACGAGGTTGGCGGTCGCATGTTCATCAAGCCAGACAGAGGTGCGAAGTTGAGAGAATGGCCGGTACCGACAAACCAGTCTGCTGTTCGATCCTTTCTGGGTGCTATAGGCCCGTGTCGTCGTTGGGTGAAGAACTGTGCCGAGATATCGAGGCCTCTTAGTCGCCTGACGGGAGACGTGACTTGGCAGTGGGGAGATTCTGAAGCTTTGGCGTTTTCGTTGTTGAGAGAGAAAGCAGCTACCACGGTGGCGATGCACGGATTTGTTTTTGATCTACCTGTTGAGCTTTACTCCGATGCCAGCGCGTATGGCGGAGGTTGTGTTATCCTAGTCTGACTGCAATACTTGCAGAGGTATGTACTACCTGTTGGACCTCTGGTTAAGATCGTAGTCGGCATCTGGAAGGAAGAAACGACAGCAACACGATTTGACCCCAATGTGGGCGCAGGGTGACTTCAACAGTTGCCCACTAGAAACGAGGCAGAATTGTCTTCGTTGAATGATGTGTCCAACACACTTCAAGCCTTCTACTCATCCCATTTGGAATACAAGTCCTCCGGCAGCATGCCTGATTCATCCATATCCCTGACGATCATGATACAACCCTTCTTAATATCAAAGCGCAGGATCCCACGCCCACCACGGCCACGCCCACCACGGTCCTTCTGCTTCATCACCGTGATGATCTTCCCAATCAACGCGCCTAGTTTCCTCAAATTTTCCTCATTGTTGAGCTCCCATTTCTTCAACTTGTCTTCCACGTCTTCCACTCGCGGTTTCTGAAAACGTCCTTCCTCATGAAATGCCCGCACGAGCTTGGAAGTCTGTGACAACCATAGCTGAGGGGCGATATGGCGAAAGCGGAGCCCCTTCCCTCTAGTGCGAGTCTTGATGTCGAAAATAGACTCGAGAGGGACAGTCTCGCCCTTGTGCCGGACAATCACATTTTTGAGGCTAGGGTCTACAGTAGAACTAGACGGCGGTCTCTCGTTGCGAGATCGGGTCGGGGATTTCGGTCGATCCAAGACTCCCTCGTGGGCAATATCTTCCACACTCTCAGTCTCCGGGCTAACAAATCCATCAGGCTCATGACAAATGAGAAAGTTTAGCCCACAGAAACGGTACGAGACGATCCGAAAATGACCCGCGCTATCGTCGATCTGGCTCGCGGTGTACGCTTTCATGAACTCGAAACCGTATCCCAGATATTGGTTTCGTCCAATGTATCTCGTCATGACTTTCTCATGCCGACACAGGAGCAGTGTGTGTCCCACAAGCTCAAGCCTGATAGTAAACTGTTCGCTATTTTGTCTATCCGAGCCAGGGTCGATAAAAGTTAAAAGTTTCCGGATGTTGTGTCTGTCGCTGATAACGTCGATGGATCGGACGTCAAAAGACGGATTCGTGGTGAATATTGCCCTGAGCATGGGGGCCATTGGACTTCCGGGGAGGCGTATGGCATTCTCCTCAATGCTATACAGGCCGGAGTCCTTTGGGAGCTGTACATCGGTAGCGGGTGGGCTCCAGAGTGGAGGAGTGCCTGGCACGACGATGGTTGGCCTGGGTGTGTCGATCCAGCTGTACGAGGAGACGTTTTTGACGTCGGTGATGTGCGCAGTAGCGGATGGTTCGGGGACCTGAAGGTCGGACCGCCAGAGGACTGTATTTTTGCGCGGAACCATCTTTCTTACCGTTTGGGTTCTTCGAGTGATGACTATTGCTGTATTTGATGATGAGCGGATCAAACATGGATGGGATGTAAGCTGCCAGATGGTCGCAGAAGAACATCTTGTAGGAACAGTGAGTCGGTCCTCAACAGCAGGGTTCTGTGACGTTTGTTTGTCTTGTGTAACCCTTTTTCTAGGTATGTATTCGATATGAGCGCAAACGAGTGCGACAACGGAAGAGCAATACGCCAAAGAATAACCAGCCCACTGTGACGATTTCCTGTTCCCGTAAGACGGCAAGATTGGCTGGAGAAGGTGCGTCTGTAACCCTGTTTCAGTGTTCACGCTGATCGTACATCATTACATGCCTTTTAGCGCCGGCGACGCCAATTACATGTGTTGAGTCACTGCAAAGGTTCCCCTTGACAGTGACAACACTCCCCAATACCGCACATTCTGTGTCCCTGTGTCCTTTTTTTCTTCCAGAAGCTGCAAGATCTGCATTTCCCATATCTACTCATTCCATTTGGGATACAAGTCCTCCGGCAACATCCCCGTTTCATCTTTATTCCTGAAGATGATAAGACTAGCCGTTGCTACATCGTATTGCAGTTTCCCACACCCACCACCACACCCCTTCATCACTGCGATGATCTTCTCAATCAACGCGCCCAGAGTCTCCAGGTCATGCTGATTCTCGCGCTCCCATTTCTGTACCTTGAAGCCCACATATTCGACCCCCGGCTTCGAAAACAATCCCCCGTAATGGTATGCCCGCACAAGCTTAGGAGTCTGTGACATCCATAGCTGCGGGGCGATATCATCGAATTCCAGCGATCTCACTTGAGCGCAAGTCATGATTTCGACAATAGATTCGAGAGGAATAGTCTTGCCCTTCTTCAGAACCTTCACCTTCTTGAGGCTAGTGTCTGCAGTCGGCTCTGTTCTCTTTCTGGGAGGTAGAGTCCTGGAGTCGAGCGGGTCGAAGAATCCTTCGCGAGCTGCGTCTGCTCCACGCTTTGAACTCGCAAACGCATCTGTCTGGCATCGAATCATCATATTCAGTCCGCAGAAACGGTACGAGATGATACTGTAATGGCTCGTGCTGCCGGCAATCTGTTGAGTTGTGTAAGACTTTTCGAACTCATATCCGTGGCCGTGATACTCATTTTGTGCAACGTGTCGCGTCACAGCTGTCTCATGCCGGCCAAAGAGCAGTGTGTTTCCCACAAGCTCCAGCTTCGTGATAAATGGTTCGTCTGCATCTCCATCCGAGCCAGGGTTCACAAACCAAAGGAGCCTCCGAATGAAGTTCCTGTCACTGATAACGTCAATGGGCCGGATGTCGAAAGATGGGTTCGTGGTGAATAATGCCGCGAACAGAGGTGCCATCGGACTACCGGGGAGACGTGCGGCATTCTCCGTGGCGTAATACAGGCCGGCGTCTTTTGGGAGCCGGACATCGGTGGCGGGTGGGCTCCAAAACCGAGGACTGCCTGGCACGGCGATAGTGGGCGTGGGTGTATCGATCCAAGTGTATGAGGAGACGCTTTTGAGGTCGGTAATGCGAGCAACACCAGATGGTATGAGATTCTGGAGATTGGAGCGCGAGATTATTTCTATGACATGCGAAGTCATCTTTCTTGTCGTTGGATCTCCGAGTGAGGGGCCGTTGCTGTACTCGATAGCTCAGCTACCAGATGCCAGATGCCAGATGCCAGATGGGTCGCCGAAGAGACTTTATAGAACAGAACTACAGGAGGGTTCAGCTTTTGGAGCGAGAGAAAATCATGTGTGAATCTCGGTCTCCTCGACACACGGTCCGTGAGCATATGCGTTTGTTTGTCAGATCACCCATGCATTTTTGCAGGTTGAAGGCAAACGACTGCACGGGCTGTGGAGGCAGGGCAACACCGTATACGGCAAAGAAGAATGAGCCAACATAATTATACGCTCAGATGAATGAAGGTTGATGGTCAAAAGCCGCTCATCATGAGTCCTTGAACTCATGCGCTGGGCTCTTCGTTGCTGACTCGCACATTTTGGGCCGCTTCGTCCTCGTCAATTTGAATTGCCTGACTGAGAGTCTGAGCCTTCACGCCAGAAAACCTTGGGTGTCGTCCAACAACATAGTTTTTCAGATTGTGTCTCTGACTGTGAAACTTACAATTTTCGGCTTGGAGTAATGACTGTCTGGCGGAGGTCGGCGTCGGCACCGCAAAGGCAAAGGCAAAGTATGTATAGCCGTTATCATCATCACCATTTTCCGCCGTTCGAAAACCTGCAGGCATCGCTCGATAGTCCAACGAGGGGCTTGTCCGATTCGACTCGTGCAATCCAGCAAATGAACGCGCTGTGTGGGCAGGAGAACCGATGCCATGTGTTCATTCACTCGGGCGTATTCACCCGTTGCCACTAAACTCAGAACTGTGCCTCACTTATAGAAGACGGGACATCATCCGCGACTGCGACTCTTATTTATGCATCTCCCTTGCGCTCATTCCATTTCGAATACAAGTCCTCTGGCAGCAAACGCGTTTCCCCTGTATATTTGGAGATAGTCAGTCTATCCCTCGTCGCATCATATCGCAGAGTCCCGCGCCCCTCAGACACCTTCAGCACCGAGATGAACTCGCTAAGCAACGCGCCCAGGGTTCTCAGATTCTTCTGGTTGTCGGACTCCCAGTTCTGTAACCCGGCACTAACATCTTCCACGTACGTCGGCTCAAAACATCCTCCGACGTGAAACGCCCGCACGAGCTTGGAAGTCTGCGATACCCATAGCTGCGGGGCGACATCGGCGAAGTCTAGCGACCTCCCCAGAACTCGAGTCTTGATCTCCAGAATAGACTCGAGAGGGACCGTCTTTCCCATTAGCAGGACCTTCAGCTTCGGTGAGCTTCTATTCACAGCCGGCGATGCTTGCTTGGCGAAAGGCAGGGACAGGAGACCTGATGGGTCAAAGAGTCGCTTATGGACAATATCCGCCTCCTTCTTTGGGCTCACACACCCATCTGTCTCGTAACGAATCAGAAAATTTAGCCCACAGAAACGGTACGAGACCATCCTGTGATGGCCCGCGGTGCCGTCAAATTGCTTCGTAGTGTAAGCTTTTTCGTATTCATGGCCGTGCCCCCGATACTCATGCGACGGAATGTACTCCGTTGCAGGTAGATCAAGACGACACAGGAGTAGTGTGTTGCGCACGAGCTCAAGTCTCATGGTGAATGATCCGCCTTCGTCTCTGCCCGAGCCAGGTGTGATGTACGCCAGGAGCTTGCGGATGTTGTGTCTATCAGTGATAACGTCGATGGACTGGACATCGAAGGTAGGGTCCGTGGCGAATATTGCCCTAAATAAGGGTGCCATTGGACTGGTGGGAAGTCGTGCGGCATTCTCAGCAATATAATACAGGCCACGGTCTTTTGGGAGTGGGACATTGGTGTCGGTATCGGGGGGGCTCCAGAGCGGAGGACAACCTGGCACAGCGATCGTGGGTATAGAAGTATCGATCCAACTGTACGAGGAGACATCTTTGACGTCGGCAATGTAGGCAGCGTCGGATGAATTGAGACCATGGAGGCTGGAGCGCGTGATGGTCATTATCTTCCGCGGAGCCATCTTTCTTATCGTTGCTGACAGGTCTTGGAGGAGGTCTTGACTTTGAGACTTGGAGAGACAGCCTGACAGCCTGACAGATCACAGAACGCTAAACTTTTCGGAGCGGGTAACGGGAGCAACCGTTAACCTACAGTGGGGGCGTAAAAGAAGCTCACGTTGCCAACCACTTCTTGGCGCGTGAACGTGAGGTTATTTTGCCAAGGGGTTGTACACTACCAATTCTGTCTGTCTCCTCTGAAATAATAAAACACGGGTTTGTGGGTGCGGCCGTTTGTTTGTCTTCATAATGGTAACTTCTCCTCGGCTGCACAAAAAAGTGGGCTGTGCTTAATATTCCGAAATACCTACCTATGTAGGGGCATCCCGTCGCCTTTAAAATGAAGGTAACAATGCGTCGAAGGGTAACGAACACATCATGACGATATGCTCAGATCAAAAAGAGCTGTAATCCAAAGCATCAGAACAACTATTGCTGACTCGCAAGTTCTACGCCGCTTCGTCCTTCTCCAATGTGAATTATGTTACTTCCCCGAGGAAACCTTGCCAACAACGTCAGAACGTCTAGACTACATGACCCTTCAGTCGGGGCCCTGTCCGTAATGACGGCAGTACTACGATTTGGAGTAAGGAGCGCCTGGTAGAGATCGGAGTCGGCATCGCACGACGCAAAGTAAAAGTAACTAACAAGACCATCGCTATTTGTCACCTTTCGGGCACTGAATTGCCTCGATAAGTCCACTGGACAACGATTCAAAATCCAAGGCTTCGTGTACACTGTACTGTGTGTGTCTGTCTGTGCATATTGTCTCAACAGAGTTCAAGACTCCTGCTCGTCCCATTTGGAATACAAGTCCTTCGGCAGCATGTCCGACTGGTCCTTGTCGCTGGATATTATAAGGCTAGCCGACGCCACATCATATCGCAGCATCCCACGCCCACCACAACCCTTCATCACCCTGATGATCTCTTGAAACAGCGCGCCCAGAATTCTCAGATTCTTCTGATTATTGCGCTCCCATTCCTGTATTTTCTCACCAACGTCTTCCACTTGCGGCTGACTGAAACGTCCTTCATCATAATACGCCCGCACGAGCTGGGGAGTTTGGGATACCCATAGCTGCGAGGCGACATGGCGGAACTCCAGCAACCTCCGTTTATTGCAAGTCTTGATCTCGAGCGTAGACTCCAGAGGAACGATATGGCCCTTGTGCAGGACCTTCACGTTTTGCAGGCTAGTGTTCTCAGTCGGTCGTGCTCTCCTGGTGGAAGATGGGAACGGGGATTTCCATTGGCCCAAGAGTCCTTCGTTCGGACTAACAAATCCATCTGTCTCGTGACGAACCAAAAAGTTTAGCCCACAGAAACAGTACGAGACTATCCTATAATGACCAGCGCTGCGGTGAATCTGGCTCGTAGTGTATGCTTTTTCGAATTCATGGCCGTGCCCTTGAAATATATCTTGGCCGATGTAGCACGTCACAGCCTTCTCATGTCGACTCAATAGTAGAGTGTTGCGCACCACCTCAAGCTTCACATTGAATTTCTTGTTCTTGTACCTTTCCGAGCCAGGGTCGATAAAGGATAGGAGTTTCCGTATGTTGTGTCTGTCACAGATAATATCGATGGGCCGAACGTCGAAAGACGGGTTCGTGGTGAATGTTGCCGTGAATATGGGGGCCATTGGACTGCCTGGGAGGCGTGCGGCATTCTCCGCGATGTTATAAAGGCCGAAGTCCTTTCGGAGCCGGACATCGGTAGCGGGTGGGCTCCAGAGCGGAGGACTACCTGGTACGGCGATCGTGGGCGTTGGTGCATCGATCCAGCTGTACGAGGAGACATTTTTGAGCTCAGTAATGCTTGCAGCGCCCGATGGTTTGAGATGCTCAAGAGCAGAGCGCGAGATTGTTCCTATGACGTGCGGAGCCATCTTCCTTATCGTCGAATTACTGTACTTGTACTCGATGGTATGAGTTGTCGGTCCGTCGGATGGGTCGCCGGAGACATCTTATAAACAGACGGCGAGCAAGTGATCTATGAATCTCGGTCTCCTCAACAAACGTGACATGGTCCGTGAGCAACATGCGTTTGTGTGTCTGGTCACACCAATGGAATTGCCGGGGTGAGAGAAAACAACTGCGCAATGGGGATAGTACAATACGGCAAGAAAGAATAAACCGCCATGACGATACGCTCGGATTAACAAGAGCTGTAATTCGAAACTCATTGTCACCTCATGCGCTGACCTCTTGTTTTCTGACTCGCACGTTATGGGCCGCTTCGTCCTTCTTCAGTGTGGATTGCCTCCACGACAGGAAGTCTTGGAGGCCTTCCACCAACATAACTCTTCGGGTTGTATCCCTGACTGTAATCCTTTCAGTTTACAACTTGGAGTAGTGACGGTCTGTCTGGTTGGTGAAGGTCGGCATCAGCACTGTAAAAGCGAAATATAGTCGTCGTCATCACCATTTTCCGCCGTTTGAAAAGCTGCAGGCGCCACCCAATAGTCAAACGGAGCCTGTCTGATTTGACTTGAATATTCTAGTAAATGAACACCGCGTGATCTGACGACGCGAGTCTATGTGTTCAGTCACTCTGCGTTGAAAAGGTCGAGCTTAGGAAGTTTGCAGAAGCTACCTCGGCCCTCTTCTCCTGACAGATTTACCTGTGCCCCAGAATGGTGCCTCAACATCCTCGCTTACCGAAGATGGGGCATCATCTGCACCTCTCTTGCGCTCATTCCATTTGGAATACAAATCCTCCGGCAGCAAACGCGTTAGCAGGAGAACCTTCATCTTCGGCAGGCCGCTGGTCACCGCCGGCGAGGCTTCCGTGGGGAAAGGTATGGACAGGAGATGTGATGTGTCGAAGAGTTCGTTGCGGGTAATACCTGCCTCCTTCTTTGGACTCACACCCATCTGTCTCGTAACGAATCACACACTTTAGCCCCCAGACGTCAAAGGTAGGGTCCGTGACGTATATTGCCCTGAATAAGGGTGCCATTCGACTGGCGGGAATGCGTGCGCCATTCTCGGCAATATAATACAGGCCAGAGTCTTCTGGGAGCTGAATGTCAGTGGCAGGTGGGCTCCAGAGCGGAGGTCTACCTTGCACGGCAATATGTAGTAAGCGTGAGTGTATCGATCCAGCTGTACGAGATGATTCGTCGAAGAAATGATGTAGAAATGGGCGGCTAAAGTTCTTGGAGTGAAAGCCAGCCGTTAGGCCTATACGGAGTATCAAAAGTGCCGCATAGTCAAGCTCGTGCCGGTGAGGTGGCACATCGTTTGCACATGGAACTTGTCGCGATGCGGCGGAGGCGGGATGAGAAACTTGCTCCGATTTGAAGAGACAACTCCTTAGAAATCAGCGCCTAATCCAGGCGGCATGTCGAACAGTAGCTTGTCTCAGCCTCCAGGCAATCTCGGCGCGTAACATTGTTGCTCCAAACTCGTTCGGAGGGAGTCGTAAGTCATAACTGATCGAAGTAGGACGATGCTTCAGTCGATTCTCATTTGAGTTTGGGTTGCTATTGCTCCACCAATAAAGCCCGACGCTGCAGGAAACATACGTCAGGGTGAAGGAACGAAGGAAGCAAGCTGAAGTTGTCAACGTTTGGAAATTGGCTTTGTCGTTGTTGAACTTGTTGGATCTGGAATCCGAATGTGTGAAAAGTGGATACTAGGACGTTGGAACTTGGCCCAGTTAGGTAGGTACCTACCGAAGGTACCTAACCTAAGCCTCTATATGGACAAGTTACTTCCCCCGCGGCCCTACGCACTTCCTCCTCCGTAGAGTCTAAGGTAATGTGTCTTGCGAATCGCGTATCGAAGTCACCACAATACAACGCAGAGAGTTTGCATGATGCAGATGCCGCATCCGAATCCGAGGCACTATGCAGGTACCAACCGGTATCTCGGCGATCAGATAACTATGCAGGTCGATGTAGCTGCACGACGGCAACCTTTCTCTCGAAGACTGAAGTGCGAGAGCGGCAGCCTGCAGGCTCCACTTCCTTGCCTTTTTTGTCAGTGCCAAGTTGCCAACTTCCAAGTGGTCACTCCAGCCAGTCAAGCCTTGCATCAACATCAAATTGCCATGTTTTGATCGTGCTCGCGATGCAAGATACATGCGATCATCGCCATGGGGCTCGTCGACTACTCGTCCTCATCTGGTGATGAAGAGTCGCCCACGTCTCCTCAGAGAAAGTGCCACAAGCGCAAGCCAGGTCCACATGGCCTGCAAGAATCGAGCATGCCTCCGTTGCCATCGACATTCCACGATCTCTACGCATCTACTGTGCGACAGAGTGCGGTGGATGACCCCAGCCTGCATCAGGGACGAAAGAGGCAGAACCCTCATGTGGTTGGGCATTGGCCTAGCCACGTCTACGTGGAATGTATGTTTCCTCTATCCTATCAGTCTGTGTCAGCTTCATTTCAAAGCCTTCAAAACTTTTGTATTCGAGAACGGTCGTGTATTGACTTCACGCAAACAAGGGCATCCCACCGCTGCGCAGCATGATGCTCTCGACGCACTCGTGAAGCAAGTTCAGCGCCACATTGGGGAAGACATCCATCTCCACAGCTTCATCACCAGCGATCTGGGTGCCCCTCTGCCACTACACATTAGTCTATCCAAACCCCTCAGCCTACCGACTTCCATCAAAGATGACTACGCCTCCAAGATCCAGGATGCTATCTGCACCAGTGGCACTCGACGCTTCTGCGTGAAGCCAGCCGGCCTGGCATGGCACAAATCCCCAGATTTTCCTCGCACATTCCTCGTACTGCGTGTGGTCACGGCGAGGGAGCCCACAAGGCCTCTTTCGTCGAATCCCGAGTTGATGGCTATGCTTGCCAAATGTAATGCAGTTGCGGCGCACTTTAAACAACCCACTTTGTATCAGCAAAGTGCTGGTGATGCGGCTGACGAGGCATTTCACATTTCAGTAGGTTGGACACTGGGTTCTCCTGATGATGAAAGGTGTTCGAGAGTCGTGCAGAGATTCAAAGATGTGCAGTCTACGGATATGCGTGACTGGGAGATTGCCGTAGATGGCGTCAAAGCAAAGATTGGTAACGCCATCAACTACATTCCACTGTCGAGGGCAGTGACTGGACGGAAGGGTGATGAGGAGCCATTCTCAATTTTCGGTATTTGAAATCAGAAGTACATATTTGGTTCACTCCGTCTCATCTTTGTCTTTCATTTCTTTCGTCGGAATTTGGTGTGAGTTGTTGTTTTGTCGCATCGATGCCATTCTGCAGCCTAAAACTGCCTTCCAAGTTCCATAATAATGAATTTCAAGTCCATGTGCAGCTCGACGAGACTTTGTGTCTTGGATCGTAGATCCGTCACACCTGCAGTTGCACTGCAGTCTGCACCTGTTGCGCTCACATTTACATACCATATGTACCTAGGTACCTTGTACATGCATGTGTAGTTGCACGAATCACATCGCGTCGCTGCATGCCAACGGCCCCGATATATGGGGCCATCTACTCCGTACAAGCCGTTCGCGCTTGGCAAGTGCATTGCAGAAGTGCAGAATCATTTTTCTCCGTTTTTCTTCCTCCTCCTGCGGAGCCTCGTTCCACTCGTTCCACGCGAACCCCTCGGCTCGCGTTCATCCTGGACATCTCCAACTCCATTCTGGCTCAATTGGGCTCTCTCTTTGGCTGCTTGCTCCTGCAAACACTTGACCCAATCGACGTGTTCATTATCAGCCTACATACCTACATAGCTGCACGCGCGCGAGCGCATCAACAGATAACTGACCCTTTTCCTTTCCTTTTTTTTGCTTTTCTAAAACTAAAACACGGAACTGCCCAGTGGCTAGGCTCCAACGACGTGGACTGAACAGTGAAGGCGTGTCGTTCAATCCGTCATACGGAGAATAAAACATCGCGGAAAAAAGAAGATAAGGATTGGTCTGTCCCAAGTTCCCAACCAACATACGGAGTACCTACACGGAGTACAATACACACATCCCAAGTTGGTCAAAAAGGGAAAAGACAAAAACACGACCCAGTCGACCAAACCCACTTTGTCGAGGCTTCCAAGTTCCGCCCCTCCTGTCCTGTCTCCTCCCCCCCTCCCCGCACCCACGCACTGGCCCTTCACGCGCCTGGGTGTTTTCGTGAACCTTCTCCCCTCGACTTTTTTCACCCCCCAATTGGTCTCCCGCGAGATTAGATCCATCGTCGACGTCAACTCCATATTCATTTTGTTTCTCGATCTCTATTGAGTGGGCGCAAGGACCACGGCCCACAGAGTGCGGCAACATATCTTTTTTGTCTCCCGCAAGCTTGCGTTGCTCAAAACACCACGACTTTACCTTGTTGGTCCGACGCGCATCGTGACCCATGGATATCGACATGAGTCGCCGAAACAAAACCCCCAGGCCATTACTGGACTCGGAACGAGCGCGCCTGGAAGAGTTTGTCGACAAAATCCACTATTCCTCAAGGTAAATACTGCAAACATGGCTGAGCCTTCGCGCGCTGTGGGCTGCGCGCTGGTGTGGAGGGCATCTCGTGTCTTCTCCGACACAGTTGAGAAGCGCCGCTCTGCGGACATTGAACTGATTTCTTCATCATCTAGATACTCTGACTGCGAGTACGAGTACCGTCACGTGCAGCTTCCCAAAGCTATGCTCAAAGCCATCCCACAAGATTATCATGACACGTCGAAAGGAACGTTGAAGTTGCTTTGGGAGGATGAATGGCGAGCTATGGGCATCACTCAGGTACGACATAACGCGCTCTCCTACGCAATTCTTGACACCTTCCGTATAGAGCGATCCAGCAAGTCAACGAAAAACGCGTCACAAAGTTCTCGCGAGAGTATGATTTTGTTAACAATGTCGACAGAGTCTTGGCTGGCAGCATTACGAGGTCCACGAACCCGAACCACATATTCTCCTCTTCAAGTACGTGTTGCTGAAAGCTTTCGGATTCGCCTCTACTTGCGTTGATCTTTGGACTTGGAAATCGCTAACCGTGCCATGCTCAGACGTCCTCTCCCTTTCGAAGTACTCCATTGACCCCCCGTCTTCAACCTTGGGGCTCGATGTCTCATGTACGATAGCCCCTTCCCCGCCTCTCTCACCACCGTTGGTGTTGAACGAATGTACGGGTCCTGTTTCATGCCCCTCTCACGATATTACGGTCTGCACGTTACGATATTTGGGTCATTGAACAATATATGAAGGACGCCGCAGTCGATCGTCATTCGCTTCCTCTATATTGCACGCGTTCTCTACGAAGCAAGATTACGCAGCTTGACGCCCTTTGTTTCTTTCGGGAAACGACCTGAAATACAGACACAGTCATTACCGGCAAGCTGCTGTGCTTGTGGAGCCTCTCATTCGTCCTTCTTCTTCTACAATTTTGCTTCCTTTTTCTCCCTCTTTTCCTCATGCTCACCACGAGCCTATTGGAGGGACTTTGTTTCGTTGGAAAATACGCAAGGTGTCTTCTTGTCTCGTCTCGCCTTTGAAGCGCAGGTGTCGATTGCGTGCGTCCATCTTGGCGAGTTGTTTGAGTTGGTGTGAGAGTTGGCGCCATATGCTCTAGTTCAAGGGCATCTTAGCAATTTTACTGCATGGGGGTTGTTTACACTGGCGGGCGTTAGCTGGCACATAAGGTAGATGGAATTGATGATTACTTTCAAAGATACTGGGCATGTCTTCTGTTGCTGAAAAATGGCGTTCATCGTCGTTGCTTATTACTTGCGATATACACCCTCAAGAGATTAGCTACCTACCTAGGTAGTACTTACTAGGTACCTCTCAGTGTTGTTCCTGCGCCCGCGATGTCAGGTACCTACTAGAAGCGCGCGTATGGGGCACTTCAAACTTGGCAATGAGTCACTGCAACGGATATCTGTCCTCACTGCTCAGCGATATAACGCAAAGCGCAACTACGGTATTCCAACTTAAAGTGCCAAGGCCAAGAAGAGCCGTAATAAACAACAAGCCATCTTGATTTGTATGTATCTCACTTGTAAGTACATATCATGACCGCTGAAACCACATTCTGCTCATGGCTACTGCAATCATCGCATTTTGTACCTTGCCAGTATTGGTGGTCCCACAACCACATGCTTGTCACGCCACCCTACACAGCGCGGCAATTTCTGTCAATGCCAGCTTCATGATTCAAAGAAGCCGAGCCAGCTGACATTGTTGCGGCGAATACTGGGCCTGAGTCGTCATCGGCGTCACCGCTCGGTCGGTGGCGGGCCGGACTGCGCGCGAAAGTGAGTTCGTGTGTACTCCGTGTGCGCACCGAGGATTCAGGCTGGTTTCAACTTTCAAGACGGCACTCCGCACGAGCGAGCAGGCACTTGTGATATCAGCCGAATAAAGCAGAGCAAGAAGATTCGTCGGGTCCATTTCGCAGGCCTTGAATGCTTACGATACCTACGCATGTAATGCGAGAATTGAGTCGCATATCAATTGTTCACTGGAAGTTGAACACATTGACTTGAGTCTTGAGCATGTAGGTACGTACATCCCTGGATTGAGAAGGTTTTATTACAGCGACAACGACGAAGACCGAAGAAATAGGTATTGCAAGCCTGCAACCAAATGCTTGTCCCCTATTGGCTCAAGGCTGAACATGACGTTGTAGTACGGAGTACATATGTACAGTCCGGAGTACAGTACAGTCTCTTGGCGTGGGTCAAGAGTCGGAAAGACGGAAGGAACGCCATAAAGTGAGCAGTTGCTACTTGCTAGGTTACAGGTACGGTGTACCTATGTAAGTTGTAACTGGCCACCTTCCCAGAGGCCGCAGGATGCACCGGGCTGATGAGGCATGAATAGAACCGGATGGCTACCGAAACCCGTTTCTCCATTGTAGCAGTCGATTGAAGTCGATTGACTTCAAAGATAGAGAAGGGAGGACATGTGGCCAGATCTCCGTTTCCTCTGTAATTTACTTTTTTTCTATTTTAGCCCGCATATAAAATAATGACCGGCACGTACGGCCTTTCCATTCAGTCGTTGGTTCCCATCCGTCTCACTTCTCACTCCGCCCCATCCGCATGTGAGCTGTGCTTTATTTTAGCCAAGTGATTCATTAATTAGCGGACGTCCGACCAGACAGCGTGGCATTTTCAGACCGTGACTTGACCTCACAAGTATTGCCTCGTCCTTTGCTTCTTTGTTAACAACCCTCTGCTCTCCCTCTACTTCAACGACAAGCACACCAAGTTTTGCTGTTCTTCTACAGCTCGGTCCTTTCGCATCCTTGTACATATCTTGAGCGACGTGTTTTGCGCTGCTCTCCCCGCGACGGACCCCATTCGCGCTTGAACTTGACATCCGCGGCGAGGCGCGTCTAGGAGCAAACGGACACTTTCCTTCGATTATCGAGATCTAAAGACAGAATTGCCGAGCTCGTGTCTTCCTTGTGCTGAACCCCTTTGGCGACTTCGGCCTTTTGCCCGGTTCTTTACACCGCCAGGATGAAGACTGCGAGTAGACTGTTTTATCTCTCCGTCTTCACTCTGTGGGCAGCACCCGCCAGCTGTGCCTCAAAGCCGGACACAGGATGCGCAGTATGTTGCCAATTGTCCCTTGTAACAGCACAAGAACGTTGCTGCTGTTCTCGAAGCGAGTGCCATCTGACCAGTCTACTCCTGTCTAGATTAGCCCTAAATCCATTGTGCAGGATGCCTGCGCCTCTTATGCGACTCTCGAAAAGCTCAACAGTCGCGTAAAGCCCGCCCTCGACGACCTGACGCAAACGACCGATTTCTTCTCGCATTATCGTCTCAATCTCTTCAACAAGAAGTGCCCCTTTTGGGATGACGAGAACGGCATCTGCGGCAACATAGGATGTGCCGTCGAGACCCTCGATAACGAAGACGACATCCCAGAGGTCTGGAGAGCCAAGGAGCTTGGCAAACTGGAAGGGCCTCTGGCGAGACACCCCGGTCGAAAAGAGCAGAAGAAAAATCCACAACGGCCCCTGCATGGAGAATTAGGAGAGAACGTTGGCGAGAGCTGTGTTGTTGAGTACGACGACGAGTGCGACGAGCGAGACTATTGTGTCGTCGAGGATGAAAGTTCCACCTCGAGGGGTGACTACGTGAGCTTGCTTCGCAACCCGGAGCGATTCACGGGCTACGCAGGAGAGGGTGCTCACCAAGTATGGGATGCCATTTACCGCGAAAATTGCTTCCAGAAGAGCTCCTTTCCCCATTCCGCAGACCTCGGCATGTCGCTCAACTATAATCCTGCGGCTCAAGACTTCAAACAGGTCATGAACGCCGCCGGTCGACAGGCGCAGCTGCAGGTCCAGCGCGCACACCGACCCAACGTTCCCTTTGTGGCCCAAACAGGATACGAGGTGGACGATGAGTGTCTGGAGAAGAGGGTATTTTATCGAGTCATGTCTGGCATGCACGCAAGCATCAGCACGCATTTGTGCTGGGACTTCCTCAACCAGACGACGGGGCTGTGGCAGCCCAACTTGCAGTGCTACAAAGATCGTCTACACGGATTCAGCGACCGCATCAGCAATCTATACTTCAACTATGCGCTTCTCACCAGAGCTGTGGCGAAGCTCGGCCCCTTTTTGCGTGGCTCCGAGTACACATTCTGCACGGGCGATCCTAGCGAGGACATGGCCACTCGAGCTAAAGTGGAAGCAGTCACCACCAACGCTGGCAGCATTCCTCAGATTTTCGACGAGGGCCTGATGTTTGTCAACGGGGAGGGCCCATCTCTTAAGGAGGATTTCCGCAACCGATTCCGCAATGTCAGTCGACTCATGGACTGCGTGGGGTGCGATAAATGCAGGCTCTGGGGCAAGATTCAGACAAATGGCTATGGCACTGCCCTGAAAGTGCTCTTCGAATTCGACAACAACAGCAAAGATATTCCTGTCCTGAAACGAACAGAGCTGGTCGCTCTCTTCAACACGTACGCTCGCCTGAGCCAGTCTATGATGGCCATCCAGAAGTTCAGAGAGATGATTGCTGATGAGAATGGAGAGACGTTGCCCCAGGTAGAGAAGGAGCCATCTGCCCCTGACGCGATCGCCTCACCTAGCACAGAAGACCAGAACATCTCAACGGGCAGAAAAGAGGATGAACGCGAGCCAGAGACCACTTCCACCTCAAAGGGGCCATGGGAAGAACTATTGGAGATGCAAGCTCGAGGACCACGAAGCGACTCCGTACGAGACGAGTTTGCTTATGAATTCGCACTATTTAAACAATCTATCAAGTTGGTTCTGTACACTTGGTGGCATGGGCCGATTTTACTGTAAGTCTCTCCCTTTTGTCCCCCATCTTACTTTTCTATGTGTGCGAGTCGACATCCCTCACACCTTGAGACTTGGTCTAACTGACTTGTCCAGATATCGCATTGCCGTCAACGAAGCACATCGCTTGTGGTTGTACTTTCTTGGATTGCAGCCTGGACCTGGTGTGGTCGAATACAGCTGGACGCCAAAAGACAAGAATCAGGATTTATAGACTCTAGTCTAGACTCATGAGCATTATGGTGGCGTTTTGTGCGTTGTTTTTTTCTTGAGGCATTTTCTTTATATATCTTTCTCATGGGGCACCGTAGCATGAAGCCATTCCTTTTTTAATGAGCATTTATACTCAGGCCTTTACATCCGGCTCGCGGGTAATATGAATAGCTACCTAGTGATACGGGAAGGGGAGTTTGCTGGTCTGCCAACGGCGACCCCCGCGGCGCTCTCTCAGAGCCCCGTTCCGGACGACAAGTTGCTTACACGGGTTAATTGATTCTGATGCGGATTGATAACTCACGCTTTTATTGTCAGAGGGTGGACCGTGGAGGACATCCTCCGGTGGCGCTTAAACCATGGTGATGAGCACACGTTGCGTCAACATCAACGCCATGGACGCCTGGCTGATTAATAGTCTTCCAGACCAAGCAAAGCCTGTCGACTAAACTGATGCCGTACAGAACCGGAGCAAAAAGGAGGCGCAAAACCCCAGACGGGGTAACCCGTATCGCCAAGTCGGTAAATTTAGCACATCAAGTGCTCTCCATGGCATGGTGTTTCGACCCGCCCCCCTCTTCCCTTTGAGGAGACGAGACTATTCTATTTCCCGCGGCTTCTCGTTGTACATCATCCAAGAAAGACAGCTGCTGATGGAAGTCCCGTGACAGTATCCGTATAAGCTGAAACTGGCGATGATGCCTCGATACGTGTGGTATCATGGCATTGTGTATTGTCTCATAAAAGACGCAGATATGTAGGTATGTATGTACATACCTATCATGGACATGATGGTCACGGAGACGAGAGAGCATGTTACATATAGATAGATGGAGAAGCCGGCATCTCCATCCAGCCTCTACCAGGCACCTACCTACCTATCTACCTCCTAGACTTACCTAAGGTAATGTACACAAGTGTACACGTATTACCTACACCGTCGCGCGAGTCCGGGTACATTATACATACATGTACATACATGGCGCGGGCGCCCCGGGAAGACGCTGACCCCGAAATGGAAAGCAACAAGGATAGGAATGTCCGTGTCTGGAGATCCCGCTGTGCTTACCCTCAGGTAAAGAGTCAAGACATCTGACAACGAACAAAAGGTACATGTACATGATGGGGATATGTATGTTGTGGGAACCCGCACGTGTGGAAGTGTGGAGTGGTACATATCTCCGCTACCTCATATGAGATGTGGCTTTGGCCTTTTGGGGGCTGGCCGCCATAATGGGGAGATAATTGGCAATATCTTGTTCGATAAGGTGAGTGACTCGAGGGTCTTCGGGAGTGACTTTTCTCGGGGGGGGGGGGGGGGGGGGGGCTTCACGTTGGGCATATGCGATTCCTCCCGTGCAAGTGGCCGTATCACGAAGGGAGGGGGTGAATGGCTCAGCCAAATGCCGCTGCTTAAGCTGAGAGCTTAATTATCTCTGTTCTGGATCTGGTCCGGTCACCAAAGAAGAAAACAAATGACGCGCTCTGGCGCTCGAGTACTACCTAGTACTGTTTTGTACATATAGCGATGAATAGCATGAAGTATGTAATGTACTTTTTCAGGCGATCAAAACACGGCACGTGAACATCATGGTATCAAAGCACTAGGACATGTATTGACAGCTCGAAATAGTCTGCTTGTGTCAGGCAATTGCTTTGCAGGAAACACGAAAAATTGAAAGTAAAGAAGCGTCCGATCAAATACAAGCGTCCATCTACGCATGCTACAGATAAGTATGAAGTATGTAGCTACATCCACTTGAATCCCTTGTATGCAAACATACTTGCTTCGTCCAGCCACCCCGTCCAAAAACCCAACTCTTGACGCATCCTGAATCCTGATTGATTCCGAGATGGCAAAAAAGCTGCTCATTCACACAATGCGTCCATGAGCCATCATCCTCTCCCAATCCTTTTCCTGTCTTGTCAAGCTAGCAGCTACCGTGCCGCACCGGCAGTAGTAGCCTAGTAGGTGGATGGAGAGCGGAGAGAGGGTCCCGTGTGAATGTGCCAAGCGTTGGGAAAAGATTCCCCCCCAACATGGTGTTTTGAAGGCGATGTTGGCGATTGATAGGGTGGCGAAGGAAAAGGGCAATTAGAGCAGCTTGATGCACTCAAGGCCAATGTTGATCAGGCCGGTCTGTACAGACGCGAAGATTACATATCAGTAAAGGTCCAAAGGATAGACTCCACGATGAACGTGTATCATGTTAATGGGCAACGTACCTGAGGAGCAGACTTGCAGCAGTAACTGCCTCCGCCGCAGTTGGTACCCAGAAGGTTGAGGTTGCAGAGGATTCCTCCAAGGAGACCGCCCTGGCAACAGACGTAGTTGGGGTGGTCGTTGTTGCAGCTGTAAGAGTTGTCGCCGCCTCCTCCGGTGGGAATGGCAATGACGGTGGCTGCGAGAGCAACGATGGCGGCGGTGTACTTCATGATGACGGGATTGGGTAGGTTAAAGCGAAGTAAGGAGGGATGATGCTGATCACAGAAGACGAAGTAAAGGTCGAAGAAGAGGGCGAGAGATGGCTTGGTCGGATGAAGAGAAGAAAAGATCGTTGAGATACGAGGGAATACTGAAGCATTTTATATTCGAGAGGCCTCCCTGAGAACGTCTCACAACAATACGAAGCCCCCTTTTCGTCGAGAACATGTTCCAGCATAAACCTGTTGAGATACTGTCATCTGGTCGTCCTACATGACGCGCCGGACCAACTTCGCTTTCGCATGCCACATGCCACATGCCCGGACGGATCATCATGCTCGTCATACTTGTGTTAGTCTCCATGGCAAGCCCGTCTCACTCGGTTGCCCCCTTCTCTCGAATTTTCAATTACCAAGGCAGCTTACCAGGGGCAGCAAATTGTCTTGGCGTCCATAAGAAGAAACTCACTCTCTCCGAGACAACCCTCCATCTGCCCTCTTACCACCCCATCGTGATCAAGACCTTCCGTCTGCTAGCAGGCCATCGATGATCGAGATGATCTTCCGACTTCGAAATCCGGATTACTGTATCGACAGAATCAGTTCTATACAGACTTCGTGTGAGACGAGCCCGACTAGTGGAGGGAATTGCAGGTCACTGAACACTTACGGAAGCAGCAAGGCCCTCAGATATGACGAGAGAATCAGTCACTATCAAGGGTGAGGTACAGACTACAGTACGTTACTCCCTCGTTGGACACAACTGACAGTCTTACACGTCGTGTCTTGCGCGTGTAAGTCGTGTCTTGGTACGCCTCGTAGTCTTACTGCTCTCATTGCTCCGGCCCAAAAGACAACCACATATTGTGATATCACCTG
Source organism: Claviceps sp. LM84 group G4 (assembly GCA_018360345.1). NCBI lineage: Eukaryota > Fungi > Ascomycota > Sordariomycetes > Hypocreales > Clavicipitaceae > Claviceps > Claviceps sp. LM84 group G4. The sequence goes on along the minus strand of SRQH01000014.1, from coordinate 51,977 downwards.
ATCCGACGTACGTGGCTTGTAAGAAACTTTTTGCCTTCCCAATCACGGCACAAGTCAGGGTAACACAGACAGGCTCCAAACACAGCGCACATCTTCAGCTGTGGAATGCGGAAGCCGTGGCTTTCTTGTTCTCGTGCAAAAGTAGCTGTCGATCCCGCATGCATCTATCGTCCGATTTTGGCGGCTGGATACCCCTTACAAAAGCCGTGGGGCAGCGCAGACTAGCTCCTTCCAACGACCTTATTCAAGCTTTCTTTGCTGCATCGACGGCCGCGGGATCTCCCCCGATCATCGATGCATGGCGTGTGGCACTGTGGGGAAGGGAAGGGCGTACGATAATGCTCGAATTGCTGCATGGACAAAGGGGGAGAAGGGGGCCTCCGCCCAATGGCAAGAGCTTGGCACAACGCCAACATTGTGTATGGTACGTTACCTACTCTGTAAGAATTTAGAAAAGGTAATCCGTTGTGGATGAGAGTAGTTTCCTATGGCGTCAGATGGTGCCGGTGGCGCTAAGAGGCCACGAATGACTGTATGTAATTCTTCAGAGGTCGTACCGTATATAGTTCAACTTGCAATGTGTAACGAACGATTGGCTAGTACCGGAAGGTCTGAGCCCATATCCTTCGGGGCCTGGCGGACTTGCCTGTTCCGCTCCGCTGGTGGACGGCTCTTCGGGCGAGAAACCGATGGACTTCATTCGAGACGATATTATATATATGCCTGCAGCCTACGAGGTGTACGTAGACATGCCCATAGAAGCCCTACCTAGCTCGAGTGCTGTGTCCATTCTGTAGTCGCGTACTGAAGATAAGGTTTATCATACCGGTAGGTTGGTGACTGTAAAGCTGGTCTGCCGGGGGTTTGTCCGCTTGACGTGCAAGAATCGTCACGTTGATACGCTCATACGTTCATCACGTACCAATAGGTACTATGTATGTCTGCGTCTGTCTGCGTCTGTCTGCGTCTGTCTGCGTCCCACTCTTCCATCGTTCCTCACTCGTGCGATTCCTTGTCATCAAAAGACTCGAAGTAACGACATAGCAGAGAGCACCTAGTAACACAGTAGCCCATGAAAACGCCGTGGCGACGAGCGAGGTGCCGATACTCGGGTGTGCCGGCAACGGCACGTCGCCAAGTCGTACATCCGGGGTTGGACCCATTTCCTTTGCCCCCCCCTCCCTCTCCCCAACTTGAATGACATGTTGGACTCGTCATCGTCCAGTCTCCGACTCTTGATCTGGACACTGTGTTGCGCTAGATTCTCGGCTGTATGCACACTGAAGCCAGGATATGAGAAAAGGGCACGGTCCATGACAGGGAACTGGGAAGAGGTGAACAAGAAATAAAACATCGTGAGGATGCCACAAGGCCAGTGACATGGTGCAAATACGGCACAACTGAGCCATACATATACGAGCGGTCGTGGAGAAAGACGAGATTCATTTTGCTTTTGGCTGGATAGGCCAGTCAGCCCTGGTGTCGGAGTGAGAGTTGTGTGACAACTGGCATCTGGTTATCTGTCCAGCTTCTGCTTGCGCCCTTCTCATAATACCTAACAAGAATGCGACCGTAGTCTTCTACCTATAGATGAACTATCCCGGAGTATAGTTCACCTGCTAAGTCAGTAATTCTGTCGAGTTTGCCAGGACCGCCAGCGGCCCATTGTTGCCCCCGAGCTTTGCGGGGAGCCCTGGCCAGAAACGTGGAAATAGAGGCGAGAATTTCGCCTTTCAGTTTACGGAGAAACGATTCCCGTCACTAGGTAGTCGTACTCAGTGAGAAGGGCCCCTGAAAGACGACAGAAAGACATACGAGAGCATTCCGACAGAAAGAAGGCTGTCAGCTAGGTAGTCTCTGGCAGAAGATTGTGTGTCCATTGCATACTCATCAAAAAGCCCTATACCAGTCGTGAGGTGTTCGACACACCCTTCTTTTCATTCTTGAGGGCCGAACTCGTCGCTCCTTTACTCTCGCACAGTACGTGAACAGACGGTACATATTTGTAGTTGTGTCACACGCCAAGTCTGGCTTAGTGAGCGGACTGACCGAGCGTTGAGGACGTGAAAGGAGTCAAAGGACTGCCTCGACGTGATCCGAACAAAACTCCACGGCAAAATAAGCCCATAAGAATAGGCCTGGAGGTTGACTCCTGAATACATACCGTTCCTACAGAGTAGTCGCTGACTCTCGCTGTCCTTAATCTGGTCCAGAGCTTGTCGATCTGGAGCGGTTACTATACGAGTCCTGCTGCGGATCTGAACGGCCGATACAGCAAGCAAACTTTGTGAGCACCAAGACCAAGACAATTATTGATTGGAACATCACGTTGGCTGAACGCTCGCGACGCATAGGTAATTGGCAGGGCGCCTTGAAGACTCTCCGTTCGCACAGCGCCGAACGCCTCTGGCCCCCTCCCGACCCGACCCGATGCTCGGTACCGGGCGACTGGGAGATGAGACATGGGGAAGGGAGATAAGTACGTAGAGGTTGTATGTAACTTGTAGAGATGAGTGAGCATTTGGTGGAAAGCCAATTTTGAGTTGTCTCTTTGAGACATTCAGCCAGTTGGTGTGGAGAGGTCTCGGATTCGGGGCAAAAAGAACCAAGAAAATCACACCCGGTGAACGCGGTGAACGTGAGCCAAAGTAAATTCGAAAGCCATCAGCCGCAGTTTCTGCCATAATAAATCTAATAAATGCCTGTAGGTTGTGAGGCTGTGAGGCTGTTGACTTGTCTGTAGCTGTGGGGGCAAAAATGAAAAAGTGATGACACCTGAGGGATTCGAACCCTCGCCTATTACTAGACCGCGAAGAGGGAGAGCTGCTGCGAGAGCGACTCTGAGCCTGAACACGGCGCCTTAGACCACTCGGCCAAAGTGCCTCAAGTTCCTGATTGTTGTACTGGTCAAAGTTAATTCTTCTCAACAACGAAGTCCAGTCGTCGACTCGTCTTGTCGTCATTGCCAGCACGCGGAAATCAGTCTCAACAAGTTCCGCTGAATTGAAATTCTGGACTCCTCGGCGATGGTCCTGCAAAAGCCTGCGACGCGGTCGCAGGTAGGGAACATGACACTCTTGCCCAAACATACGTGGAAGTCGTGAGCTTCCAGATATGGAAGACTAGAGACTTTCCGCCCATCACCAAACAGCCGAAGAATGGATGACCTTTCATCAGGAGCCTTCAGGGCGATGGTGCCAGCTGTCGTCATAGTGCGTGAGCCATACTCTTTGAGTTGTCCTCAGTCGCGCCGTGGTAATAACAGGGCAGAAGCAATGCGTAGTTGATGCGTTCGTTCGGGAGTCTTTGCTTCTTTTAGAACCCCATTCCGTTCAATTAAGATAATTGTTCAATAAGGCGTCGTATTCTGAGGGTTACATAGGTTTGCTGACTGCGGTATAGTGTCGGAGAAGTCCCTTTGTCGCTCAGCTCGAGAATCTACCCAGGTCTGATTCGTTCCGCTGTAGATGCTCCTCCCATTTGCGCAAGTAAAGGGTTTAAAGTTAGAAAGGGACACACAGCATGATGGTGGCTCACCATGACCAACCTGTGTGCTCTGTCTGGCCTTGATATTTATTCGTGGCACTTCCAATGCCCTCTTCAGGCTGTCCAGCGCGGATACATCATTCTTGTGAATGATGATGATGGTGCGTTGGCTCAGCCTGATCGCACAGTGTGCTTGATTTTTCACGTTTGTTAAAGGATCTGCTTCAGTCGATACGAAGTAGCTTCATTTAGTATTCACAGAACAAAAGGGTTGTTCAGTCCAAGGCGCTGGAGAGGTAATATACGTCGCTGACCCAAAGTGGGAAAGAACGATGCATCACATAAAGGTACCTAGGTAGGTAAACACCTACATAGGTATGTACCTCCTACCTACATACTGGTCAGTCGGAACTTGGCAGTGACTCTCAGTGACACTGTAATAAGTGTAGGTAGACTGTACTGACAAGTTTACAACTGTCCTTCACTGAGTCATGAGTCTCATGACGAGTCGACGACAAAGCCAGCTCTTGCTCCACTTCTGTCCCCGGCTCCGGCGCCAGGTATCCCCGACTGCGCCTCCGCCAAGATGAAGCTGCGACTTCGACATTGAGCACTAGCTTCGACCAAAGCCGATACCTAAACGGCCCATGCTTTTGAGACGACTTCATTCGTGACGCGCTGACCATTGACGTCCGTATATTCCGACTTTGTTCGTCACGTCACTCGCGGCCAGCATGCGCACATCATGCCCACGCTCTCTGAGCCCCGCCGACCTCGTCTGCTTCCTCAGAACCGTAAGCTTCGCCATCTAAAGGGGCTCTCTCTACGGAATTTGTCCTTCGCGCCTCGCGCGCCCGGCAATGCGCACACTTCAGATGACGCCGCTATCAACAGAAGCTCCAACAAGCTCGGCAACCTCGACGAAACAGGTCCGTCGCGGCTTCGCGCCTCGCGGTCCTCGGAGAGCCTGCGCCTGGACAGCCTCCGCGCTGACAAGAGGAGGCCGAGAGCCCAGCCCCGACGAAGCAGCTTGAGCGTGGCCCATGCGAATCCTGTAACACGGCAGAAAGATCTAGAATCTCTCGTCGATAGCTCTGTAGGCGATGTCTTTTTCTCGCTGCATGTGGTAGACTGCGACGAGCCCGTCTACATTAGCGAAGTCCGCAACCGATCCGCAGTGCGTCATACTATCCTGTCCTCCCAGCGGCTTTCTTTCTCTGTGACAATCGAAACACTAATTGAAATCTCCAGAACTTTGATTTTCAGTTCTTCAATCTCTCTTCTCGGGAAACCTGCATTTCAAGAGCATGCATTCTCACCATTCGTGTCTGGTGTAAACGTCCCCAGCGAGCATCATGGACCTTCCTACTGGAAGAAATGATCGACCTTCGACGACTCAACTTCATTGGAACGCTGACTGACCGCCGTTTTCCGCCCAATGCTCTTGTTTTCCACCTGCAAGATGGCTTGTACTCCATGGATTTTCCCACAAGGACTGCCGACCCAAAGCCAGCGCCTCTGGTCGCCACCTCTTCGTACACTGCCCTCATGAAGCTCGCCAACCTCGAGAGCTCAATTCAAGACGCCATGGAGACACAGCGCAAAATAATGCAGCAGATCAATGAGATACTTGACCAATCACCGGCCGATGCGAATCCTGCTGCCAGCGAAGCGACTGCCTTGGCAATGAAATATATCTCGATACAGCGCCGAGCAAACATGGCAGCGGAGACAAAGCGTCTTGATCTGCGGAAATCTCTTCGAAGTAGGCGTGAGGCAATCGCTCAGGGTAGACGGATTCAGGCTCTAGCAGAAGCGGACATACAAAACAACAGCGAGAAGCTAGCTGCGTCTGTCGGGCTGGTGCAGCAAACGGAGCAACAAATTCGCGGCCAGAGACGGCGCATCTGCTCCGAGCTATGTGACATATTTCCCATTACGCCCATCCCCAACGCACCGCCACTATCATTTCAAATATGCAACTTACCTTTGCCGAATTCTGTCTACGATGCCGCCACTGCCAAAGTGATCGGCGAAGATGTCCTCTCGGGGGCCCTAGGCCTCGCCGCATTGCTCACTCGCCACCTGTCATTCTACCTCTCCTCGCCTCTTCCATATCCCCTGTCCGTCTACGGCTCCCGGTCCTACGCTCGTGACGACATATCCCACATCCCAGACACTCAGCCCCAGCGGCAACCTCAGCGGCAACGGCAACGGCAGCGTCGTGAATTTCCACTCTACCTACCGCGTGGTGGATCGACCATTGGTCAATGGCGCTTCGAATACGGCTGGTTCCTCCTCAACAAGAACATCGAAGCCCTCTGCGCATCTGAGGGCCTGAAAGTCGTCGATATTCGCCATTCTCTTCCGAATCTTAAGTACCTCTTGTATGTGTGCAGCGCCGGCACAGAGGAGATGCCCGAGCGCAAAAAGGGCGGCGTACGGGGCCTCTGGGACGGGAAAAAACTCAATGGTCACGCACGAGGGAGCTGGAGTGGGACTGCTGGCATCGTGCCTGCTTCGCCCTTTGCCTTGGATGCCGATGGCGAGAGCGGCAGCAGCAGTGGCAGTATCGCAGGGAGTCGACAGGCCAGTGTGGACAGCGAGATGATGAATCGGCATGGGAATGCGTTGAGGAGTGCGATGATGAAGATGGATGATGAATGGGTCAAAGACAGTGGTATCGGTCTGCCATTTGGAGAGGAAGGGGGCTTTACGTTGAGAACCAAGGGTTTGAGGGAGAGTATCGCGCAGTGAGGGAGTCGCCTGCGTGGAGGATAGAAAAGTCATCCATTCAAGAGATACCATACCATGATGCACAAAGATGGCACAATCTTCATACTGGTCTGGAAACTATAAAGCTCATACTCCCGATTGAGACTGATATCAACGACGCCTGAAGAGCGGATCGCGAAGAAGACGTTGGCCAGACGCATATCCTCGAGTTTATCTCACGAGGAATTATATGCCAAGGCAGCATAGGTATGTGCGTGTATACATGGCCATTACACGACATGATATGAAAACTTTAACTCTTCGCAAATCGAAACGTTCCGCCATCAAAATAGAGGCGCTTCCACGCGATAAGCGGTCACTACCACGGCGCTCGCCCTGGGCCTCAAGTGTTTGACGTTCTTTCCACCCATGAACCATTGTATGTTTTTGCGAACAGCTTAATGACCAGGTCCAAGTGGTCCAGCGCATGTCACTGCATGGCTATGCACTCCTTCATCCCCTTTTCCTAGCTGCAAAAGTCTGTAGGCACGACCTGAACATCAGGATCATTGGGTCCAGGACACCCTTCGCGAATCACGGACCACGTATCACAGTCGCCTGAGCTTGGTGACCCGATTTGATCGACGAAGACCTTACACTGGCCCTGAATGGTAACGAGTACTTTATATTCTCCGGTATAGGTGACTGAGTATCCTCTTTTGTCACTGCCATTGAGAGTATTGAGCAAAAAAAAAATGTAGACAGGATGAACAACAGCAACTCCAGGCAACGGCCACGTTTGACGCCAGTCTACACAGGTGACAGGAGAACAACTCACACAATTACACAACAGGTCTCGCCATCTCTCCCTTTCAATGACTGAGTTTCCGGAGAGATGGCTTTGAAGAGACCGGCATAGGCACGGTAGCCCTCCAGGATTGAGAGGGCAAATGTGCCAAGAACGCTGCTGAACCTCATGCTGTGTATGTCAAGAACATTTGACGGCTTGCTTCCTAAAAGCGGTTGGGGTGGATTCGGAGTGAAAGCAGCGGAAAATGGGTATTAGGTGCGTGATGTTGAATCAGGTCTTCGAGTGCCTTGAGCGTCTTTTAAACTGCACCATGGTGAACCGCATTGTTGAAGACTGTAGTGAAAGAAGTCGACGAGTGCTGCTCGACAGACGTTGGTGAGACACATTGAGACTCTCGCACGCAGCACGACACTTTTGCCACGTTGCTATACTGCGGAAGGGACGGAAACTTGCCGTTACTTCCGCAGTATATGATAGGCATATTGATGACGCTCCCGCGGGCGATACCTACAGGCTAAAATTTAAATTCATCAAGATAGTCTCCGTTGCTCAATCGACTCCCGGACTCCGCGCCTCGCGGCCTCGGTATATCTTATTCGAGCCCTCAATTGTTCTCTTAACTGATTGTGTAAACTGTGGTACTTTGATGCTAAAACGTAACCAATCACAAGCTCACAACAAGGGAGAAGAAGAAGAACGACGTGGTCTGGGGTTGACCGTCACCACTGATTGTCTTGCCGTAAGCGGGAGAAGGCCGTGGCCAGTCTTCTGAACGACTATTCAATGGGAGAGACTGAGATGGAGAGATTATAGAGAAGAGAAAGTGCGGAGGCAAAGGAGCTTCGGAAGTATCGGCTTGCTGGGATGTTACACGGTTACCCCATGTATTCTATATGTATCTATTCTGTGAGTCAGAACATGTACGGATTATCGACAGTTTTATTAGCCTGAAACCACCGAGCCCGGGGCAATGGCCCGTCTGGAGTGATCCGGAGTGATGCTCATGTCCAATACATATACGGACTATGTAGATACGTGGCAAGTTGGCAAAGAAATGTATCTCTTAAAGTTGACCTTGAAGCAAGTGATCTACATATGATCCCTGACTGAGGCTGAATCCTCATCCCTACCTTGGACATCTTGTCTTGTCCTCAGTCTTGACTCTTCACTTTGTTGTGAACTCCAAAGTCTTGGCAATGTGCGTGTGTACAGTGTAGTGTAGATAGCCAAATAAATATGATATGAAAGCTTGGCAAATCGCAACGTTCGGCTATCAAAACAGAGCGCCTCGCGCGATAAGGAGTAATCGTTGCAGCGCTCGCCCAAAGTGTCAGACATTCTTCCCACACAAGGATCATTGTATGTTCTTCCAAACATGTCAATGACCCAAGTAGTCCAGCGCATGTGATCGTAAGACTACATTGTTCTTCTCGCCCCTCTTCAGTTCAAAAGACAAACGTCGATAGACATGACCTGAACTTTAGAGTCTTTGGGACAGCCGTCGAGAATCACCCGCCATTTGTCACAGCCGCCTGCGCTCGGTGCCGGGCCGCTTTCATTGACGAAAATCTTACACTGGCCCTGTGTGGTGACGAAGGCTCTACTTTCCTTCGTCCAGTTGATTGTGTGGACTTGATTGTCACTGCCATTTTGTGTAATTGATTTTTGTCGTCTAGCGTTAGCAAAAAAGGGTAATCAGGATTGACAACAGCTGCATCTATCGACGGCTGTGATGACACCAGTTCACACAGAAAAATACTCACACCGCCACACAACAGGCCTCGACAGCCCCCCTTCTCAACGACTGAATTTTCTCAAACCCGGTTTCGGCCGGAATAGCATAGGCACGATATGCCTCAAGAGTTGAGAGGGCAAAGGTGCCAAGAACGCTGCTGAGCTTCATTTTGTGTATGTCAAGAATTTTGACCGCTTTGCTTCCTAGAAACGTTTGGAGCGGTTTCGGAGTAGAAGTTGGAAGAACAAGTGTTGGACGCGTGATGCTGGATCAGTTACGTACTCGAGTGCCGTGACGGGCAGCCTGTCCTTTATACTGCACCAACTATTACTACTCTGTATTGAAACGCATCCTCGAATCTCGGAGACTTGGTAAGAAAGAGCCGATACGTGCAACCCCCGGTTCGCTCAACAGACGTTAAGACATGAAGAACAAGGCTCTCAAACGCTATCATCGCCCTGTTGTTGTTTCTTCCGCAGTATAGGGCAGGCATGTTTAGCTAAGAATCTGCCGTGTCCTATATCCATTGTTTAATCGACACCGCGCATCGAAGCGTCCAGGCAATGTTCTAGACCTATCCTTGGCCAAACCAGATGTGAAAGCAGTGCCTCGAGGTTCTTGCCAGCCATCGATGACACAACGAGATTAATTTCAATGTGTGTTTTCTTCGAGATTTCTATCGCCATTGAATAGAGTTCGTAGCCAACGTCGGCTTCGGTCATTTCTTGTGCTCAGGCACAGGCCTGACCGCTTTGTGAAATGGACGGTGTCGCCGTCACCGTGTCCGATGTCGGTCTTCAAGTTGGTTTCACATGGCGCAATGTATTGCAAAAACAAATCTCTCTGAAAATGAAAAATCAGTTTGATGGTCCGTGAAAGAGGACAAGCTGAGCGGTGATGATTTAGTTGCCCTTGTTATCAAGGCCGTACGTGGATGGAGCAGCGGACATTCCGATGGTGCGCCTGATATTGCGCACATGTAATTGCGGATGGATACCTTGGCCGGTGTTCTTTCTCCAGTATTAAAACTGTCGTCTGCACTGATTCGTTCTCTCGGTATGAATGTCTGCATTGTCTGATGAAGCTCGGAACCACCAAAGAGGAACGACGGACGTGTGGCATCATGTTGCTTCGCGAGTCGTACGAGACGAGAAACGGGAGATCACAGAGATCAGATGGATAAATGGAAATGACAACATCGCTGACGCACCGAAAAATGAGTCCCCAAATATGGAAATTCGTTATTGCTCACAAACTTCTCGAGGACCTTATTTGGGGATTCCGTTGTCAGTGCGCCGGCGATGTTGTCATTTCCATTTATCCATCTGATCTCTGTGATCTCCCATTTCTCGTACGACTCGCGAAGCAACATGATGTCAAATATCAGTCATTTCTCTTTGGCCGCCTATCTTCCCAACAAAAACTTCGAAATTACGTTCACTCTTTCGTGAACAATCGAAGTATGAGGTACCTACCTACCTGGTAGGTACCTACCTCCTATGAGGTCCGCAGTCCGCACTGATGAGGTGGGCCACCGTGGGCGGAGTTTTGCGGAGCCCCCCCAACTCCATTCTCACCGCCCAAAAGTCTCGAGAATTCTGCCCATCTCCCGACCTTCCCAGCCAACCTTCCTGATCACAACCCATCTTGTCCATCCTATTTCGTTCGCGCTCGTCTAACACCGTTTCCGTAATACCCACCACCAAATCAAAAAGCAAAATGTCATCCATGCGAAATGCCGTCGCCCGGCGGCCGCACCGTGAGCGTGCCCAGCCGCTCGAGCGACGTCGCCTCGGCCTACTTGAGAAGCACAAGGTAAACACCAATAACCAGTCGTATACTTGCTGCTCTGTCAAGATCCTCCATGTTGGGACTGACACACCACGCAGGACTACACCCTCCGAGCCAAGGACTTTGGCAAGAAGAAAGCACAGCTCAAGTCGCTGCGACAAAAAGCCGCGGACCGCAATGAGGATGAATTCTACTTCGGCATGATGTCTCGCAAGGGCCCCGGGTCGCGAATCCAGAACGGAAAACGCTGGGACGGTACTGTGGAGGGCGATCGCGGCAACAAGGCCCTCTCAGTGGAGACTGTGCGGTTGCTAAAAACACAGGACATTGGGTACATTCGCACGATGCGGCAAGTCCTCGTCAAAGAAATCGCCCGCCTGGAACAACAAGTGGTCCTGACTCGGGGGCTGGACCGTCTCGACGACGATGATGACGATGACGACGGGGCTGACGACGAGGATAATGATCTGTCCGACGATGATATGCCTATGCCATCGAGACCGAAAGCCGCGAGGAAGATTGTGTTTCTGGATGACGAGGAAGAGCGTCAAGGCACCATGCTTGAGAGATTGGAGGCAGAGCAAGAAGACCATGAAGAGGAGGAGGAAAATAACGCACCGGGCAGAGACAAGGACCAGGAAGAGAATGACGAGGAGTTTGAACGAGCGAAGAACCTGCGCCGACTCAAGCGGCAGCTGGCCAATGCCAAGATGAAGGTCCAGGCTTTCAATGACGCTGAGGCTGCGCTGGATGTCCAGCGCGCAAAGATGGCCAAGACGGCTACGTCCGGGGGCCAGTCGAGGAGGGGAAAGAAGCTTTTCGTGCGTGCGAGGAAGCGCTAAGATGTTGCCATGGACGAATTTTGGTCTGCCTGTTTTCGTTTTTGCGTTACCTTCCGTGTTTCTGTTTTTTTTGCTCTGTATTCCTTCTTTCCGGCATTTGCAGTGGCGTTTGGGAGATGTCAAGATTTGACAGGAGAGCCGTATCAATACACACACAGGCTTCACTTACATCATCTCATCTTATCTTACCCGTGGGTTTTTTTGACACCGTTGGCATGAAATTTGTAGGTTTGTCGGGTACATTGTGAGTTTGTCTCTATATGCACGATATGAGGCGAGCCTCCATACGAACTGATTCTATAAATAAATCAACCTAAACCACTAACTCATGCGCGCTCGCTGATCACGACAACTCTATGCTAGGTAAGTAGATACCAATATCTCTCTCTATCTTCCTTATCTTCGTTTCTCTCCTCCTGTATATGGGTTGAGGGACTTGATATCCCGATTTCCATAACGCTTCAACTCCCAGTATTGTGTGTGTCTAGTTTTTCTCGAAACCTGTTCTCTTTCAATACTTCGACTCCACGCATTTATGCAATCCCTTCACCACCCCGCCCAGACACCTTAAAAGCATCCTCAGCGTCCACAACACCAGCTCAAACACCCCCTTCGTCAGCTTCACCACCACGCGCCCCAGAAACGGCAGCTCATCCTCCCCCTCCCGACCCGCACCCTCGCATTTCCGCTCGCCGAGACCTTCATTCTGGTTCGCGATATCAACTTTAAATCCCTCCACCTTGCATTTCCTCCTCCGTCTCTTCTCCTCCTTGCTGCTATTCTCACCGCCGGCGTCATCATCACCGTCCCGCCGTCCACGCAGCTTACTCCATCTAGCCGACCACGACGACAACGACGCTCGAGACCTTCCCCCCCGCACTAACGGTGGCGGTGTCAGCGGCGGCGGCGGCGCAAACGTTCCCAGCGGAACAGCTGAATTCCTATCCTCACTCGCCGCGATGAGAAGGAGCGCCGTAACGACCACGTCAAGAACGTAGCAGGAATCGATCTGGGATGCCACGCCTGTATCTACCTCGAGCCAGCCTCCCCCGGTGCCATCCCTGATTAACTTGGCGATGTGTTTAGGGGATTCGTCATGCTCGAGCGTGTACTCGACGCGCGAGTAGGCCGGGTTGCGCTCCGTAGTGACGCAAAAGGGCTTGGCGAGCGCGTTGAGCACAAGGTAGTACGTTGCGGTGTCCTCGTCCCATACGAGACGTGCACACTCCTTTTCGGCGGCCGCTACCGAGGCGGGGTCGTTGGCCCTCTCTGCGGCCAGTTTTGTGGCTGCTGCGGGCATGAGGAGAGCCACGAGCCCGTCATTTGGGTCTCGTTGTCGGGGTTGCTCCTCCAGAGTCGTCGTGAGGGCCTCGTGCCAGTGTCTGGTGTCGGAGGCGCGGCTGCCGGTGCAGGGGCTGCTGCTGCTGCTACTCTTTGCGCCCCTCCTCTGATGGCTCGGCGTGGGGCCGTCAGGGCTTGATGACGGCAGATGTAGCTTCGGGGGCTTGTAGGGCTTGGCCGGGTCGTGTCTTGTGAGATTCACGTAGGCGGAAGCCGATGTGGGATCGAGCCGGAGGTTCCAAAAGGGTTGCGCCGTGGCTGACGAGAGGATATAGACGGGGGCGTAGGTCTGCCGGTCGAGTTTCAGGCAAAACACACGACCTTCGGATCCAGATGCCTTCCATCCGCTGGCCACTTTCCAGAGGCTTTTCAGATCAGCCGTGCTGCACGGTGTGGGAATCACGGGTGATCGCTGCGTCTGGATTTTGGGTGGCCACAGGCCTCGGGCAGCGCGACGTGAAGGATTCGTGGGCAGATTTGAACTGCAGCCGCTAGATTCCCTTGAGGGTGTTCCGTTTCTCAAAGAGGGAGACTCTGGCTCCTCGTAGATGGACTGCCGGCTGATGACAGCGCGGGGAAGCTGCGCTGGGCAAATCTGTGTAGGCGCGTAGCGCTGCTCGCTGAGCGGCACGCTGGGATCGTACGTCGGAAATATGGACTTTAAAGCCCCGGGGCCTGAGCCGGAGCCGGCTGCCGGCGCACCAGTATCCTGGTCAAGAGCGGGTTTCGCAATGGAACTCCTCGATCCTCCGCTGTTTCTCGGTGTCGTGGGGGTCTCTGAAGAGGCTTTGCCGGTATGAACGTGACGACTCGGTTTGTTGGTGAGCGTGGCGACCGCCTCTGGCAATTCGACCTGTGGCATGCTTTGTTCCTGCGATCCTGCCCGGCGATGCGCCTTTGATAGAGGCTGTTGCTCGGATACGCTGCCATTTCGTGGCATCGACGAGCCGGAGCGGAATTTTGCGAACAATGAGGAGCCGCTCCGCCGACGAGTCTGCGACCAAGGCATGTCTTAACTTGCCTTGCACATATGGCCAAGAAAGGAATAAGATAAAGTGAAGAGAAAAGAAGAGGTGGGAAGAACAAAATATCAGAAAAAGAAAACAAAGCAAAGCAAAAAATGCAACCAGAGCGATGTTACGCCCTTGACGTGTTGTACCCTGCTGCTGTCGTCCCTGCACTCGTCGCGTCCATCAACCACAATTGCAACTTGCAAGTACATATCCAAGACGAAACATATCGCCATGGGAAAATAAGCAACGAAAGCAATCCCCAGCGAGTAGACATGGCAATCTACACGCATATTATAAGCCAGCACAGCACCTCCCCAGGCCAAACAAGCTCGTTTCGGCTCCTTCATGCAAAACACCAAACCATAGTCGAGCCATGATAACTAAAGTCGAAAAAAGTCCCGCAAAGATTACCTTTGCAGGAGCTTCCCAGCCAGTGAGCGCGTGAATCCTACGCGCCGCGCGCACCGGAGAATTAAGCGCTCTCGCATCGGCAGGCACAAAAAAGGGCCAAAAAGGAGTGGGTGCGTTATTGGCAAGGAGATGGACGGCGATATGGTCCATGATGCAGATTCGGATACAACTAAAATTAGACCATCTGTCGGACGGAATGCAGGGGCGAAAAGAGCGGGGCGTGCGCGCGTGTTGCTGGAAGCTGCGGGTTAAGCGCCGCGCGGGTGGAGAGGGAAAAGTGCAGGGGTCATGTACCGTGTATGTACATATATACGTACCTAGGTAGGTACTCCGAGAGATTCGGAATGCGACACGGCGAGCCCGGGCCGCGAGCAACGGGAAACAAGATGGGTTGCTTGCTTCGGTGTACTCCGTATTTGCGAGGCAATCCGTATTTGCGAGGCATTTTATTACCTAGCTGGAATCGTTTGCGTACGCTGAAATGGTTCATGCACTTAACCGAAACATGTTGCCGGCTGATCACCAGTCATTGGCCACCACTCGGCGGCCAAGTTTGGAACCGATCGCTAATAACCCGCGTCTATCTTCACTGCTCGTGACATACAACATGCCAATTAGATACTAGAATATCATACAAGCCTCATACAGTGTATCAAAAGGGGGAGAGAATACGCAAACCGTGCTCGACGTCGACGTGGGAAGAGCCCCGGACAAAATGAAGTATAGCAAGAGAGAAAAGGAAGAAAACGCCAAACCAAAGTCACATGCAGCTCGTACGGTCAAACCTCGAATCTCTATACTGGTTTGCCCGAAGCCCTCACCTATTCCCCATCTGCCATCCCAGTTCCCAATCCCCATCTCATGCCCGTCTTATCATTTCCCACGCAATATTCCAGAGCACAATTCGTCTCCTAAACCTCCCATCACCTAGACTTCCGGCCCACGCCGTCTATCCTTCGCGGGCATACCACCCACCCTCTCCGGTTGCTTCATCTTCTCCACCTCCTGCTTCCTCCACGAGCGCTCCTCCTCCGGCAGACCCCACCACTCTCGAAGAAACTCCTCCTGTGCAACCGCCACCTTGGCCTTGCGCTCGCGCTCCCGATGTCGCTCCATGCGCGAGGCAAACCACTCCTCTCGCGCAGCATCGTTTGCCTCGGCCGTGGCGTGCAACTTCATGCAGTTGTTCATGATGCGGTGTTGGTCGCGGCAGGCGAACGAGACGGTGAAGGTGCGGCCGAAGGCACAATCGGCAAAGGCTATGAGGCAGCACACAAAGATAATGTTAGTTTTCTAGTCGTAATGATGTCGTGAAACGAGTGGCACTGTTCATAGGAAGAGGGGCCGTCTCCTGTATGCATGCATGCATGCATGCTTGCTTGCTTGCTTGCTTGCCTTTAATTTCCTTGGCGCATTGCTTGCGCACGCGGGCGTAGTATATCTCTCGCACTTGTGCCTCCTGGGACGCAGATAGCGGTAAGGGATTCCGTGATGGGATTCCGAGGCGCTGTTGAGGGACTTCAGGTTTGTCGTTTGCCATGCTGGCCTTGTGATTTGTTTTTTCGAACTGGCTGTTGTGTTCTTTGGTTACGGGGGTCGCCGATGTAGCCAGAGAGGCGTAAGTGCCTCTTCAAGAAATAGACCCGTACAATTTCCGCGCTCGAACCGGATTCTTCGTCGTCTGGTGTCCAGGATGCTGACGTCGGGTAATCGCAAGGAGGGTGCGGTGATGTATGCGCCGAGGTGCTCTCGCCTTGAGAAATCCTGCATCCACGGCAGTCCATCATCAAGGCGGATGCAATGCGGAATCCGTTGTTGTGGCGTGGCGGCAGAAATATAAACACCGCCTGCCGGTTGGGGCGTATCAGCCAACAGCCACCGTGGCGTGAAGTTCCACAAACTCCAAAACTCCTGGCGCCCACAACGCACAAACACAAAGCTAGGTACCTATCATTATCGGCAACTGGCCGATCGAGGTCAAGAGCCAAGCATCGCCGCCGACTTGAGAGCCTGTCACGCCTCTTTCTCATCTACCGGATCGCTTCTCGTTTCGATTACTGTCACCGGACCCCTTACTCAGGCCCCGCCGGCCCAGTCGAACCTCAAGCGTGTCTAATCGCGATACGAAAACACGAGTGGCAGCGCGATGACGGACATGAAGCAAGGGGTTACGGCACCAGCCGTCCATGAGAAGCACTCTGAAGATGAACCCGAACTGCCCGAATCGGATGAATGCCCACGCGACCGACTATCCGGCCTAATGCCCTCTCTACGGCCCCGGGAATGCTGGTGGGAGCTCTTCCCTGGCGAAAGCGACGGGTGTATGACGGCGCATAAATTGGCGATGCTTCTGCGAGGTCGTTGCCAGTCGCTCTCCTCCGACAACATGTTGGCCTGGAGGTTCATTATACTGGACGACACAGGACCTGGGCCCATTCATGTGAGCTCGCCCTTCTTTAAGGCGCGGACACCCAGGCACATACACATTTCGGTCGCGTTCAATAAGCTGGCGAAAGCTCTGAAGGCTGGCACCCTGAGGAAAGAGCACCCTGTGGAGCTAACTTAGGTGTTTGTGTTGGGGGCCATGTCTATGAGGGATATTCTTCCTCGCGTGTCTGAAGGAACGTAGCAGCGAAAAGCAGCAATTCATTTAGGGATGGGGATTCGGACGGGATGGGTCGTTCATGCACAGAGATATGTGCTGCTTTCTCATATTCGTGCTTCTGAATGAGCCCATACCTACTGCAGATGGCAACGACACCGCCGCAACTGGGCCTACCAGATACCTGGGCCACAAATCTTTTGCACCGTCACACAATTCAACAACAGCGGCCACACACAAAGTCATATCCCGTCTTATAAGTTAGGTTTCCGTTCAAGTCGAAGGGCGATTATAACTAAAGCTATGACATTTGGTCATACGTCCATCGATTTCTGCTTTATCGGATGCCTCGAAGGGTTCTACGCAGGCGACGTGTGAAATGCCGTGAGAGAATGCTGGATAGACACCTATCTTGGCCCGTCAGAGTGGATTGTACCTGATGCCGGAAAGAACTTTGCTTCAGCTGAGTTTCGACACTCTATGCGGCTCATATCAATGAACGTCGAAGAGACCCCCGTCGAAGCTCACCAGAGCATCGGGAAGGTCGACTCTCGAGAGGTATCACGGTTCACTCCGACGAGCCGACATACGTGTCTATCCAGCATTCTCTCAAGGCATTCCACACATCGCGACTCGCCTGCCTAAAATCCTTCGAGGCGTTCGATAAAAGCTGAAATCGATATCCTTCTCGAGAGGAACGTTTTTCGCTTCATACAATATAACTCCGACATTCACAAAGAGCTATAACTCTATTGGGTCTCACATGTGCTGAGGGTATAAGGTATTTCAATAACTAACGCTACTTGAAACTACACACGCCAAAGCACGCATGCGCTCTCAAACCCGACGCAGTTTATAGATTCTTCGAATCAAAATGTACTGGCTAGTACTGTGCAACAACAACAACAACAACAACAACAACAACAATTAGGCCCCTCTCCACATCATGAACGCCTCACAACACACGAACTACCCTTTCACCAACTCCTCCCTTCAAGGAACAAATCCTGCTTTCCTGGCCCCGTAGCAGATTACAGCTGGTGCGAAGTATTACCAAGCTCCTGCACATGATAGTCCTGGGTGTGGGGCGAGGGGCCTGTGAGAGGGGGACTCGGAGAGTGCTGGTGCGGGTGCTGGTGCGACGGAGACGTTCCCGACGGCTCGCTGCCCTGGACGACGTGATGTTGGACGCTGGACTCTGGATTGACTTGGCGGGGAGGTTGTTCATGATACGCTTGATGGCCCTGGGGTGGTTGAGAGGCAGCGTATTGCTGGTGAGGGCTCTGGGCAGGAGGAGAAAAGTCGTTCTGAGGGGGCTGCTGGCTCGGTAGGGTCGATTGGTAGTTATTGGTCTGTGGTTGGGCAGGCTGGTGGTGCTGACTCGACTGGTTTGGAACCGGCTTATGCTGGATGGGCTGCTGATGTTGGATCGGCTGGTATTGATGCGGTTGGTGATGTTGAATGGGCTGTTGTTGACTCGGCTGTTGATGTTGAATAGGCTGCTGATTTGGGATCGGCTGCTGTTGACTCGGCGGTTGGTGTTGATGCGTTTGGTAGTGTTGGATCGGCTGCTGGTGCTGCGCCTGCTGCTCCTGTTGCTGTTGCTGCTGCATCACCACAGGAGCAGTCTGTTCCGTCTTAGGCTCCATCGGATACGTCGACGCGTGGCCTCCAGATGAGGCAGAGGCACTCCCTACAGGGAAGCGGCCCTCCTTGCGGCCTCGCAGGAACATGACAAGGGTGTAGACGAACGTGGCGATGAAGAGAAGCCTGAGAAAGTCTGTTAGCCTCAGTAGAGCTGGAAGAAAAAGGACAGCAGCAAAAAAAAAAAAAAAAACAGATTGCAACAAGAGGCGAAAAGAGGGTGAAAGGGCTCAAAGAACTGAAAAGATATCAACAGCAAAAAGCAACTCACCATACCAAGGCGCCCAGACCCGCGATCGCACTAAACATATCCTGTCCGCTTTTGAACAAAACAGCCCTCTTCTCAAGCGCCCTCTTCCGGAAGCACAATAAACTGTTGATGTAGCTGCCATCATCGTAGCAGTAGCTCGTGCTCGTCTGCACCTTGAACGAAGCCCGGCGAGCGGCCGCCGCAGCAAAAGTAGCCAGCCAGAGAACAACGAGAAAGGCCTCGAGGGCGAGCACCGCGACGACATGATAGGCCTTTTGCCAAGAGGAGATTTTCTCGGTGAGGAGGAAGTAGAGGACGATGATCCAGGTGAGGACAGACTAGAGGGATTGGTGGATTAGCATGTACTTGTGATTGTGATGAATAAGTACATGGAAATAGGTGTGTGCGTTTTATTCTGCCGTGTAAATTGTAATAAACCAGCACACGAAACACCCAACAAAAGATTCAGTCCTATCTTTACACCCACCCCCTGGGCCCTCACTTACCGTCGCGACCGCCAACCCAAACTCATCGAGATACAAATCGTGCATTAACCGGCCCGCCAGGCCCAAAATGACCAGCGATATCAGGATCTGCAGGGCCCGGACGATGGTTACCCAGATGGGGGTGTGAAGCACATGGCTCGACCGTGACGAGGGACGAGAAGAAGCAGTAGTCTCCATGGCGGATTCGAATGCGCCGCGAATATGCTCGCCTCTTTCTCTAGGGATGGTTTCCTAACTTGAGTGCGCGATGGGGATGTACACGGTCGTCTTGCCAGCTATCACAGCACTGTATCTCTGTAGTAAGTCGATTCTTCGATTTCCGGGGGGGAGGGGGGGGTCCGTCGATTCAAACACCGTCTTCTAGACCGCGGGCTCCTCGTAAGACTTATACCTACAATTCATTCCCGCCATCCCCCAATGGGCACATGAATCTCAGATTCAGCCTATTCTTCGTTTTCGTTCCCAAGGCTGAAAAAAAAAAAAAAAACCACCTTTCTAGAACGGCTGACCGAGGTCTTCGGTCGCACACAGCCTACATACATACAGGAGAGAGAACATGGCGCCACCCTTGCTGTCGGCACCTGGCGCGGGGTGGTGGACTCGTGGAGAAGCTTAATGAAGGAATCCGTATCGGAATCTGTCTCGCCTGGCGAAGGGGGGGAGGGAGAAGCGGCGCTTCAGCCGCACGGTGACCGCACGTTAGGCAAATGAGGCTTACTGCTTATGCTTGGAATGGCGCATGGGGCGTTTATTTACGCGCGTCTGCGCCGCCGTCGTGCGGATATGTACGGAGATGGCATTGATTGACCGTTTCTCCTTCATGTTTAAAGTCAATACCCCGGACATGACGGTCAGGGGTTTATTGTGCTTTGCGCTGCGGTTCCAGAACCTTATTTTCACCCGGTCTGCCGCAGGGGAAGGAGTCGAAATGTCTGGAAATTTAAGGTCCTGACTTTACAATTTTAGCTCTTGTTGGTATTCATGTGTCTGTCTGTCAACTCAGCTCAGAGCCTTCTAATGGATATGACAGTAGAGATGATTCGGCCGGTGCAGCTTGCAGTAACAGCCGCGACGGAAACGGACTGAAATCGTTCTTCCGATACCCTGGCCTCGTCGCTGGTCAGCCGCTCATTCTCGATCGCCACAAGGGCTTCACCGCATCCATCAATCTCCAGACATTGATTCCCTCGTCTTGGACCCCTCCCTGTTGTTGCTTGGTCCTTTGTCTGGCCTGCTGTGGAACACTCCAGAGTCCAAACAACTCCCCTGGGCTCAGCCTCGACAGCCACCACCAACCACTTTTATTAGTATGTGATGATCAGCGCGCTCACCATATTAGGTATGTCGACAAAAACCACCACCCAGACCTCCTAACAATCCCGAGATGCTCCAATTGATGCATTTTCAAATGATCCCTATCCTTCCCAGAATCCCAAGCACGCTTGACACAAAGCCCCAGCACTCCATGGCCAAGCAGGCCAAGTTCCAACACAGCCCGACAGAGCCGCAAGCCTAAATCTTCTCGTTTGGCCCCGCAATCAATATCTTAATGACCTCCCCCTCCTTGACCTTCTTAAACGCCTCCTCCGCCTTCTCAAACGGTACCACCGTCGTCACCAGCTTCTTCACATCAACAACCCCACTAGCCACCAGCTCAATCGCCAGCTCATAATCACCCGGCCCGTATCGGAATGACCCCTTGGCGGTAACCTCCTTCAGACACAGCGCCATGATAGGAAAAGTAATATCGCTGTTGCCCATCCCGCCCTGGACGTACGTCCCGCCCATGCGCACCGTATGTAAACTAGTCTGAATGGACGGTTCCGCACCACTCGCATCGATAACAACGTCAGCACCCCGCGGAAGCCCAAGATGCTGCTTAATCGCACGGGCGTTTTCTTCAGGCGCAATCCTCTGCGAGAGGTACGTGTGCGTCGAGGCAAAGTCCCGCGCAAAGTCGAGTTTCGACTGCACAATATCCACACTGGCGACCTTGGAGGCGCCGTAGGCTCGGGCCACGGCCGCGCAGAGGAGGCCAACGGGGCCGGCGCCCATGATGACGACGGATTGGCCCGGCTGGACGGATGCCTGCTTGACGATGTGTACGGCCACAGCGAGGGGTTCCATCAGGGCGCCCTGCTGGAGGGAGACTGTGTCGGGGAGCTTGTAGCAAAAGTCGGCTGGAGAGGCCCATAGACCGGTGAGGGTGCCGTCGTAGGGGGGCGTGGCGGCAAAAATCATCTTGTCGCAGAGATTGTACTTGCCGGCGCGGCAGTCGGTGCATCGTCGACAGCCGTAGCCGGGCTCAATGGCTACGCGGTCGCCGGGCTTGAGATGCGTTACCTCGTTGCCGGTTTCGATGACGGTGCCGGCGGATTCGTGGCCTAGGACCATGGGCTCCTTGACGACGAAGTGGCCGATGGCGCCGTGGTGCCAATAGTGGACGTCGGAGCCGCAGATGCCCGTGTAGTTGACGGCAACGATGACATGGTGCGGTGAAGGGAGCGTTGGCTTGGGTCGTTCTTGATAGGTGACGTCGTATGGCTTGTTGAGGATGAAGGACAGATTCTGTGCAACGAGAAGTCAGTTGAGTGACGTGTCAGGGGGTTTGGACACGTCTCATGTTTGCGATATGAAGTTGAAGTCGGAAATCCGGCACAGTCAGGGGCGCCTTACACTCAGCTCATCTCGGGAGGGAATATGCGTTGCCATGTTGAACAAGAGGAGGTACGACAGTCAAGTCTGACGGGGTATCAAGGGGGCAATCGTCGGGGAAGAACAAAGCAGGAATGGAGAGACGACACGTCGTGGTGGAACAGCAATGGGAAGGAAGATGGGTATGAAGTAGGTACAGTCTGCCACCAATCTCCTGGTTCTTGATCAAATACCTACCTCCTACTCCGGAGAGGTAGGTAGCGACGATTCCATGGCGAAGCGGACAAGCGGATGCCCATTCCGGCGTTCCCCACAGACCGTTCGCGATGGCGCCGCGACTCGCGAGGGATGCTCTCCCGAGCCGGCCCAATAGGCTTTCACGCTGCGTTCCTGTTCCTGGATGCTACCGATTGTATGACAGAGCGACTTGCTGTCAGATGATGTATGGTACATGGAGTACATATCGGGCAAAAGATGCTTTTACCCGTAGCATCGAACCGAGGCAGTAAATTTTGCGCTGGCCTGATGCTGGTTCGACAAGTTGGAACTGTTGGAACTTGGTGGATTTGGATCGATCCTGGTTCGATGCTGCGCGGGGTCACTGGCTCACTGCGGGGTTGTCCATGAAGCGATGGCCACCACGTGACGCCAGTTTTGATACATTCCCCGCCGGCGACAGGGGCAAATGCGCACAACGGCCAACCTTTTGCCATTCTTGCGATTCCTCATTCCTGAATACATACTCTGTACGGAGTACATACTCCATATCGCTCAGGCATGGTCTCTCATCAACTGACAACCAGGGATGATGAGAATCGAGAATCGAGAATCGAGAATCGAGATGCCTCCACGTGGGGTTGGCGTTGCTGCACCATGACATCTTCACCACGTCTGCGCCACGGACTAACAGCACAGCTCGCCTTCTCGCCTCACACACGAAACGAAGCTGGACGCCCTCGGATCGCCGGCACGCATTGTCCAACCAGCAACCAGCAGTCACAGGCTCACAGCGCACTGCGCAGCGCTACATCTGCCGAAGAAAGGCTCAATGACGAGAAGCTCGATGAGCTTGCATGAGACATGGTGTTGCGAACTTGCGATGCTATGTGCCGTACTATCCGGAGCGGCAAGCGGCCAGCGGCCCACTTCGGGCGGAGCAGATGGCTGCGGCTGCGGCTGTGGCTGTGGTTGCATTCACTCCGAAGACAGCGTCCGTCCCTGCCCGCCTTTCTTCTCTTTCTACGGAGTAAAATAACGGAGTACATACTGAAGTCTGAGAGGTATTGGTTACTTATTCGTACCATCGTCATAGGCTATGACGATGCATGCACTCACGCCTGGACCTTACGCCGACGACTGCCGCGCTCATCCGTCTAAGCTGCGCCACGACCGGACGTTCCAGTGGGCTCGGGGACGTTCCGACACTACGACGATGTGTCTCATGTGTCTTGTGTGTGTTTCGTGTGTATCTGATGCGATATGTGGTGTCTTATGGCGTATATGTTTCGTGTGTGTGTGTGTTTTGGGTTGTCAATGTGTCAGTCACAGTCAGTGTGCCATCACGTAGGCGAGGGGGTGCTTCTGGACCGTCCTGGTTGCAATGCAGCGTTGAGTCTTGACTCTTGAGTCTTGACACCATTGCATTGGTATGTATTTAAGGAGCTGGCCTGCCTTCGTCCTGCCTGCCCGTCTTCTATTCCCTGATATCTCTTCTCCAACTGCAAACTGTATACCGAACGCACAGCTCATCATCATCCTATTCTACTGCTGTCGATACTTCATCTTCCTCGTGTGTCTCTCTGCTCCACGGTCTGGCCTGGCCTTGTTCCACATCACAGACGCAAGCTAGCCCTACCGACTACCTACCTGCCTACCAGCCGCAAGCACATACAAGAACATCACCTATATTGAATAGCGATACACACACACACACACACATACATACATATATACATCATGCCCGCCGACATCATGGAAAAGATTAAAAAATCCTTCTCCAGCGACTCCTCCCGCCCCGAACTCCCCCTCGCCTGTCCCTCCTCCTCACGCTCCAACTCCGTCTCCGGCCCCGAAGACATCCGGACGCACCCCCGCTCTCCCATCCGCGGCCCGACCACCCCAGCAAGGTAAGACAGCGACAACAACAACCCCTTCAACGGCATCAAAGAGCCAGCCATCAAAAGCAGCAAAAGCAGCAAAAGCAAAAAAAAAAAAAAAAAAAAAAAAAAAAAAAAAAAAAAAAAAAACCCATGTCCTTGCGACAATACGGTTGGCTGACGCGAAAAACAAAAGCAGTGACCTCCCGCGATGCCCAAACCATGACGTCCGCGACGCGGCACATTCGCCGCCCTCGGTCCTGAGCCAGTATCTTGGCCCGCCAGTGGTAGAGCACAAGTATCCGCAGGATAGCAAGTGGAGGAGGCATTCCGTCAGTGCACAGGAGCAGTATTTCACGCGATGATTACATACGGAGTAAGGGTTTACCGTTTGAGGAAATTGGAGGGAGTTGGCGCATCTGTCTGTATTAGCCATGGTTATCAACATATGTAGTACTTTTGTTTTGTGATGCTATTTTTCTGGTGTTTCTGGTCTGTTTTTGTTTCTCTTCATTCTTCTAGGAGTATCATTATGTACCTACAGTCTACCTACAACTTGATACGAGGTACATAACATAGTCTTCATGATATGTACATGATCACTTCAACACATTCCTGTTTTTTTTTTTTCTGGGCGACAGCCGTTGGGCCGTGATGATTGACTCTTGAGCATAATCGATATCGAGATCACAAGATGAATTCCTAGGTAGGTATGTATGCCGGCCCTTTGCGGCAACTCCATTTCGTCACGCCATCTTTTGCGAGCTTCGATCCGGCCGAGTCTGTCCGGATAGTGGACACGCGACCGCCAGCCAACCCCCATGACGTGAAGTTCCTTGGCGCGGGGAATGGTGGGGGTGGGTGGTCCTTGGTGAGAAGATCGCTGGTGAATCGTGATAAGATGTTGCGGAGGCGGCATGCACACATATCTGATGGATCTACATACATACAACCTTCCTTTGGGCTGGGAGAAAGGGGCGAAAAAGAAACGGGAAAAAAGGGAGCAGAGACGAATGAACTCATGTCCCCCTTCCTCCGATGCGCACATGATGCGAGTTGTCTTCCCACAATGCAATGCATGAAATATGTACAGTACCTAGGAACCTACCTTAGGTACCTAAGGTAGTGCGCAACCCCCGCACTCGTTCATCTCGCATTTCGCTTTCGCATCTTGCATTTCGAGCGCCGCTTCCCAATATATGTAGGTAATGTATGCACGTATGTACGGAGTACATAGACTATATGTACATATGTACTAATAATAATAATACATAATGCATGTATGATAATCGGCCAAGCCCAGCAAATCGCAGCAAATCGCCCCCTCGGCGAAAATTCCCCGCCCCAAAATAACGTTCACCGCAACATGGAGCCGCCACAGCTGCCGACATCTGCTGATCTTTGCCATCACTGACAAACAAGATCATACCCAATCTTAGTTCAAAGCCCTCAAGTAGCAATAACACAGTGGCAAACACCAATGAAGGGGCATGATACAAAAAAAACGAAAAAAAAAAAAAGAAGAGGTGAAGACCGTTCCGTTATATTACTCCGTACCCCATAGAGAAGTGGAGTCATAGAAAACTCCAAAAACAATGACACCTGAGGGATTCGAACCCTCGCCTATTACTAGACCGCGAAGAGGTGGATGAGTCCCGAAGAACAGATCCGAAGCCTGAACACGGCGCCTTAGACCACTCGGCCAAAGTGCCTTTGATGACTTAGAGGCGCACTAAATCAAACTAAGAATGCTTCACGCCTGAGGTGCCCGGGGAGATGTCAAGGAAAACAATGCACTGTGTGCCTGCTTTGGTTCCTAGGGGTGCACTGCTTTTCTGAACTGAACACGTGGATAACCGGGATGACATGTTTTCTGAGGCGTCAACTCGTGTGGAGGCGGGGGAGGCTTGGGCCGGACGGAGGAAGGCAGAAGGAGGAAGGTGGGAGTCTTGGATCGTTGGATCGTTACATCGTCTCGTGATGAAGTGCACGTGAGGTACTGTGTCTTTGAGGATTTCGAAATCGAGTTGATGATATGTGAGTAGGGAGAGGAAACTATTCATCACCATTCACATGCATCATTGGCGAAGCGAAGCGGAGCCAATTCTACCTAGCACCAACACCTTCAGATGCTCCACTGACAGTGTTGCTTGTGAAATAGGTATAAGCTTCGTACTGGCTGTATGATAGTAGCAAGGTTTTCGAGATCTTTATCTAAGCTTTCTCGCCAGGTCTGGTTCCTGCTATCTCGAACAGACCTATGCTGAACGGTCGAGTATAATGTATCTTCCACCGCGCGAGTCTAGAAGGACCGGCTGCGTGAACCGGAGCTTGGTAAACGCCAAGGTTAAGGGTTAGAGTCTCAGTGGTGTCTCTGAATAAGCCTGGCCTCTTCAGTATCTCGGAAGACATAAAAGCATGCAATGTTTCAAGTGAGAATGTCACGTTCTGATAGCATGCAACACGAGCGAATTCAAACCATCGCTTGCAGACGGTGAGGCATGTTGTATCCTCCTGGAAAAAGGATGAGCCAACATAGTCAAAGATCTGTTTAAGAGTTTCGGGTGGAATACCATCTTGAAAATTGTTCCCGGTATTGGCTAGAGCTTGCTGATAGCCTCATCATAGGCAGCTATGATTGGTCTATAAAGTTGATCCGGGCCTCCTGCAGGAGTTCCAAGGACCAGCCTCGCAGTATCTCCAAACAAAATCGTTCTGAGGCCGAAGCAGAGCGGCTTCACGACATCCAGCGCCTCTGGAAATTCCCCCATAATCCTTTCAAGACTATTGACAGTCATGTGACCTTCCTTAGCATCTGCTATGTCTTTGAAACTCCCAATCTCCCATTTCCGGAGGAGGCTATCCTTGGGCGGCTTCTGTTCCCCAGCGAATCCATTACTCCATGCTTGGCGTGCGCACATCCAAAGCAAAACAAAGAAGAACGACTCGAGGTCGTGGCGGTAGGTGTGATCAGTCTTGCGCAGTACCTCCACTGCCATAAACTGCATCGTGCCGGTCTGGTGCCGTGCTCCGCTCGGCCCACTGTCTCGTACTTTGGCCAAGTCAAGGTCAATGAGCATGCCCTTGAAACCATCGGCCGTTTCAGGGTTCGTGATAATTATGTTGTTCGAAGAGATATCACGGTGCAAGATCTTGCCCTTGACGTAGAGAGACTGATGCGCTTTGATCGCATCCCGCTCAGATTCCAGCAGTTCCTTCAAGGACCTAAACTCGCTAATGACGCGGCCGGCTGGTGAGACGACAAGGCAGGAATAGATCCTGTTCTCCCACAGGTCCTCACCAGGTGTGTACAGACTCGGCTTAGTATTGCCAATCGGTAGTTGGTCATTCAGCACAGTAGCCAACTTGGACTTCTGACCGGTGGACCGCCGCCTCTTTGATGCAGATGCATCGTCAGAAGTGTGATGGGATGAAGATTTGCGCTTGCTCGACGTGCTCGTGGTTGTTGACGGATCGTCAAAGTGAACGTCCTCGCCCCGGAAACGGTGGGCCGCCGAGAACTGCAGCCCCTCCCGCATCTCTGCAATGGTAGTGATCCGACGATGCGCCACGACCCTGGCCACGCCCTCGACACCCATCGCTTCCGCCAGCTTTAGTTGTTCCACCTCGAGTTTCCGCTTATCTGATGCCCATGAAAATTTGGCAACGTGGCTGTCCTGCGTCTCGTAGCATGTCGTCCCGCGACACACAATGGCTTTCTGCCTGACCATTGCCTTGTCCAGCCGGAGCCTTGTTTCTTTGTCGCTTGCATCAACCAACGTGACATAGCGATGCCCATCCTGCCGCTCGACGAACGTATCCAGGCCCATCAAATCATCATCCATTATAGCATAGCCAACAAGGGCGCGCGCAAGCTTGTCCGGCTCGTCATGGATGTCGAATATACCCGAGCTGTAGGCCCCCGACCGATCGAAGACCCAGAGCTCCATCTTCGAAGCACATAGGGAAAAGGCGTGAGCAAATCGGCGTGTCGGCTGGTCGGCAAAGACGCTCCGCACGTAGCGCGTGAGCTGGAGGAAATCGGCCTTGAATCTGCTCGTATCGTAGGACTTCTTCTGCTCCCCAACAACAAGGACGTGTTTGTACCAAAATGTGTTGCTCTCTTCCGCGGCTGGCCGCTGCAAGAAAAGGTCCATCTGTCCTTTTCGTTCCTTGAACTGATTGGCGGTCCTGGTGGTGTGGAACTTGTACGGCGCGTCGACTAAGAAGCGCTCTTCCAGAAAGCGAAGCCAGTCCCAGACCGGCTTTTCGTCTGGTATGGATGGGAAATCTGTCCACCTCTTCCCGTCATGCGTTGTCAATATCCCCTCGAGCATCGTCTTCTGTTCTTGGCGCCAGCACTTGGAGTCAAAGAACTTGTCCCAGAAGCCCCCCACATTCCGGAAGGTGCAGTTTTTTATCTCCTCGAAAAGCTCTCCTTCGACGATGTCGCGCGTTTCGCTGTCGGCAAGGCGACTCGAACTGGACTTGATGGGTGTTCCTCCGAATGTTGGGGGGATGCTGGAGGGAGGGGGCGTTGAAGGCTTTAAGTCGGCGATAAGACTAAAGACAGCTGCCCAAATGTTGCGGTCGGGAGAGCTTGCGACTACGGCATCGACGAGCGGCTGGAACTGTATGAGTTGGAGCGCCCCTAACCGGATCTTTTGTCGTATGGCAAAGAGCTTGTCGGCCACGTTCCCATCACCATTAGGAGCGGGAAGGTTGAGTGCTGTAGCAGAATCAAGTATGGCAAACAGGAGACTTGCGATGTCAGAGCGCCAGGAGTCATTCGATGACTCCAAGTCGCATAACTTTGCTGGGAAACGATTCAGCAAGTCTTTGAGCGGATACTTCTCAATGACCCTGATCTGTTCGTCGCTTAGGGTCATGTTGTTGTTCCTGTTCTCGCAGGAGGGAATGGTTGAGGAAGGGGAAACCCCGAGACTGAATGTGGCGTAGGAAGGTAAACAAAGATCAAGCGCGACGGATCACGTACGATGTCTACCTAAGTCAAGTACGGTGTGTCCACGTACGGTGTGTCCACGTACGGTGTGTCCACGTGGCACGTACTGTGTGTTCTTGAGGACAGCTACATATTCCAAATTTCCAACAATCCGTCAAGAAGGATTTGAACCCCGCCCAGCTTCGCCCCTTCGCCCACGGCGTCACCATATTTAAGTGTGAAAGACTGTTCCTGCGAGGAGGAAATTTGTTCGTCATTTTCGGGTCACCTGGCGGGCAACTATGTACACCAAATGCAATGATACAAGTCCTTTATGAGAATAAAAAACTGATCATGTTTTTCGGGGACTATTCAGCGAATAAGTGTACGACATGTAGATCACAAGGCATGTACGAAAGAAACACTTTTCCTTCTCGAGTCGGCCTCGTGCAGAAAACAAGGCCTGAAATAATCGCTCGACGCTGCTACTGTAGCCAGGATCACATGGTAAACAGGTTTCCCGTTCACATGCCAAGTGACGTGTCGAGCACAACGGTTTGCTTCACGCCTGCGTATTCGCACAGAGCACATCAGAGCCTGCAGAATATGATTTGACACAGAATCTCATTTCAATTATTGACATGCCGACATCTCCGCATCGCATCGGGTACAACTAATTACCACCTATCCCCGACACCGAATAAATACAGACGAAAAAGAACTCATGACATCGTAAAGCATAGCAAGTCATTAAACATGAACAAATAAAGTCATCAGACATAGCGAAGATGAACAAAGTCAGCAACTGACACAATACCACGATTTCGTTTGAGACGAATACGTTGAGCAAATACAAAGTCATGTATAAGAAAAGAGGCGTGAAATAACAAAGGAAAAGTTCATACATGCAGCCATGCGGGGCACATTATTTCTTCGATCAAAATCGACTCTGCGCTCACACCTGGATAGTCTCTTCCAAGACATTGAAGGTCGCCATCTAACGCAGCCGCTCTTGAATATACACCACGGTAGATAGAGCAGAGCAACAGCGAACACTCATCTCATGCTTGCACCAGGAGCATCGCACAGTCATGGACAAAGCGCCAGAATAGCCGCACTTGTCCGCCGGGCTGAACACACCCTCTGGGTTGGACATGGCTTTGAACAAATTGCTGGGCATGTCGTGATAGTGCGTGCAGGAGCAGCACTGGACAAAGACCTTGGCAACGGGATCTCGATCCCGAGTAGCGAGATGAGGGGTAGACTTGTGGCGGGAATGGCGACGGACTGAGTTATTCACTGCCAGTGCAGGCTTCAGTGCAGGTTTGACGCCGTCGTTTGCAGCATTCGGTCTGTCCTGCTGTAGGATAACAGGAGTGGCGTGGATCGGCGCACCGGCTGGTGCCTGTTTGCAGGCTCGTTCAAGAGAGGAGGCCGGCGGCGAATTCTGAACAACACTAGATTTAGGCTTGCGGCCAAGATTGAGAGGTCGCTCGGCGGCGGGCGGCTCAAAGCTGGTAGCCGTTGACAAGCTGGCTTGAGAAAGAAAGCGGCGGCCAAGGTCTGGTTTCTGGACTGGGATTTCGTTAAAGACGGCAAGGACCTTGTCAGCAGCCGCTTGAATGGGATCAACTCCTCCCTCATCCTCCGAATTATCTGCGCTGGTTAATGGGTATGTTTTGCTGAGACAGGCCCTGACTGCGTCGTGGACCGAGGGAGGATCTTCTTCGCCAGACGTCAGAGGCATTTCTCGCTCAGACTGAGGCCGAGAAGTCGCAGGCGTGCTGACCGACGCGGAAGAGTGGATATCGTCATCGCATGATTCCTCCGAGGAACTCGCTGGCAAATGTCCATTGTTTGCGGGCGATGACAGATATGGCGAGATCTGACTTGCAGCAGTAGAAGAGGATGTCGCGACTCCAGTCGATGCACGGCGAGATTGCCTGCCCTCGGTTTTCGTCATACTCATGCAGAGGGGAAACGAGCGCTGAGTAGACGGCTGTGCGGCTTTCGTCGGAACTTGAGTATCAGAATCATGCTGTGTATGTCGAGGCAGTGTTGGAACCGGGTTGAACTCGGCCGGACTGAAAACGGAGTGTCGCTTTGGGCTTCGTTGAGGGGGTTCTGGCGGATGTGGTGAAGAAGGAGCTGTGTTGTAGCCGGTGGCAGCAGATGAGGTCGACGAGACAGACTCATTGTTACTGTGCTTCTGTGCGCGTCGATTCTCAGACGGGGTCATCGGCTGCACCAACCGGGCAGGGATTGTTGAGGGCGGGGTCGAAAATCCTGGGGCGGATGCAACATTCGGCGGCTTTGGCGACAACAAATTTGAGCTTGGAGTATTCGGCTGTTCTCTGGGACCGTTGATAGTTAAGGGAAGATGCTCTGGTTGCCTTCTTCCGTCGAATTGGTCTCCAGATCCGCGGGGCTGTGTTTCTTCATCGGCACCTACTAGCGATCGTGTGCGCGAACCCGCCCTCGAGAATCTGGTACGCCACTTGCCAGCCTTGTTAACGTCTGGAACATTGGGCGATGTGGGGGACGTCGTGAGTGATGCTGTCTTCTGATGATAGTTGTTCCCTCCAGTAATTGGCGGATATCGACGTTGCTCTGCTCGGCTGGTGGTGACCGATCTCGCGGTCATTGCTGACGGAGACTCGAGGTTGCTGTTGCGAAGAGCAGGGTGGATATTTGAGTCGTCTTCCACGGCGTTGCTGTCCAAGTTCTGTTGCTGACAATTGTATCGCTGAAGATCTAGTTTGATGCCGCCAATAAATCCCGAATCGGTAGCTTGGTCTGTGGACGAACGTCGGAATTCAAAGGGGGCTCTGAGCATGGAAACAAACGAATTCGATCGACTGCGAGTCTTCCGTGCGGTTTTCTTTTCTTGACTCGATCCGCTCGCAGACGCTGTCTTTTCGGTTCGCTCTCGTCCACGTCCTCTACCCGCGTCGGTCTCTGCCGCCAACGCATGTTGGAGAGCCTTGGGGGAGCTAGCCGGTGGTGGCTTTTTGGAAAGCCTTCTGGCGCCATCCTTTTTGGACCCCTCTCGCTCCTTCTTTTCCATCTTCTTCTCAATCTTGCGTCGTTCATATGCTTCCCAGCTTGGAGAGTGGCACCGTGCGACTTCCTTGGGAGGGGTTTCATAAGCAACGAGTGTTGCATACTTGTCCCGCAGTGTTGTTGCAGAGGAGTTGCGAGTGTCGCCAACGAGAAACTCTCGCGTACCGTTGTCGAGCTTGTCTGATCGGCTCATTGTGAGAGAGGTGTCGGTCTTGGTGTGAATAACGACTGGCCGGAGCTGCGGAGGGCAAGAGATATCACCACGACGGGGCACACGACTTCGAACAGGCCTTTGAGCATAGCCCTCCAGACGAGGTGCGAGATTTCTGGTGCGATCTGGAGACGTCTGGTGGGCTGTGACTAGTATCGGAGTCGTTTGAGATTTCGACTTTGGCTGAATGGGAGGTGGGTGGTGTCTTTCAGTCTGTGGCCGTGACTATGAATCTAGTCAGAAAATGTCTCGAACAGTCCACAAATACAAATGACATGTAAAACAGCGTAACATTTGAACCAAAACACGAAAATTACAACAAGGGCGAGAGCGTGATACTCACTATATACAGCCTTTCCAAGTCCAACATGCGTTGCAGGCTGGTGGAGCGGCCGGGCCGATTCTTAGTCTCCGCCATGGGGATGCTGTTGTTCAGTTGCGCGGTGGTTGGAACTTGGGCTGGGGAAACGCCACCGTGGCGAGTAGCGGAGAACTCGATCGGCTTCCGTTGTTCTAGCTGCAAGGTTCCCATTTTGCTTTGTTCGTTTCTGCGTAAAAGAGGCTACGACGATGAAAAGTATGAACGATCCAGAGCAGACCGGTCCCTGAAAAGCTGAGTCAGTCCATACCCTCGCAAATAGGCTTTCCCAGATGGCTGGCCAGCGACATATTTCTCTGTTGCGTCGCGGCCCAACCTGGCTCTCACGGCCCTTGGCTACGTATGTCTGGTCTGCTGCGGATGCAAGACAAATCATTCGACTGGACATACCTGCAATCTGACAGCATAAACACGCCCCGCTGCACTGTGGTGGCTGGCGCTTCAAAGGTAATGTCGAAGATGGAAATGCCGGGTGGCGGGATGTTCACCAGGCAGCCAATTCATCCGCCGTCGATGGGCTCTGTAATGTCCAGAGGATGGCTCAAGAAAACGAACGCGAGCGAAAGATCAAGGTCCGATGCTCTGGTCGTTCTTGCGGGACGTCGCTGACAGCTGCCAGGCGGTAAGCGAGTAACTGGTGCCAAGGCTACGACCAGCTGTGAATCGGTCGACTTGTGGGAGCACACGACTCACGAGAGCCAAATGTGAAAGAGAGAGGAATGAAACAAAACAGAATTATCTACTCCGTAGGTAATAAACAGAGAGCAAACTGGACTTCCTCTGCTTTGTATATGCGGGACCGTGTGCATGCAAAAGGCCTTGGAAAGGCCCCCGCGCCTAGCCTTCAGCAAAGCCATCAAACAACTGGTGCAGGCGGCCTGAAAAGCCGGGAAGAACTTGCAGATGAATACGAGAATCCGGGTGTGTGCGCATGTGCCATGGCCCATGGCCCATGAGTCCATGACGGGCCACTGCTCCATCATATCTATCATCTATGGCTACATGCACCCGGAGACTTCCCGCGGGATTCATCACGTCAGCTCGGAGAATCGAACCGAGCTGCCGCGAACTCCAGTCCGAGCTTCACCTTTTTCCCACGATGAAGGATCAGCGGGCCAGATAAAGCGGGGCGTGGACGATGAGACATGGTCTCGCACAAGGTGCTATAATTAAGGGGTGATGATATTGCCATGGATGATGGATGAAGCCATTCGGATACTTATCAGGAGAGAAATCTTGGAAGAATAAGGACGTGGCGTCCGCTTCGAGCTTCCGTGGCCCTATCGCCATCGACAGAGTTGTTCATTGCCATTCTACCTGTGGCTGTCATACAGAGTCCAGACTGCACACACTGCAAGGCTGCTCTCAACACGAAGCAGCTCCTGCAGATTGTCTCATGCAGGTGTCACATTAACATGTATCGGGGGCTGCCCTGATGAACGGACGCAGGGCCGCACAATGGTCCGTCCAGTCCATAACCTTCTTTACCCAATGAAGTTGATGTGACTATTTTTGTTATATATACCTTGTAACCGTACATACATAGTTTCCTGTTTCTTTTTCGTGCACTTATTTATTATTTATTACGTCGCGCCACGGCTTTTCACGCGAATGCCTCCGTCCAGTCACCAGTGTCCAGTGCCGAGAGGAGTCAGGACCCCAGCCATCATTCCCTGGTCTCCTGCCAGGCTAATATCGCTGATGAGCCAGGTCCGGAAGGTTCGCGCAGGCGTTGGTGGAGAGATGAGACGCGGCATCTACAACCTAAATCCGCGCCGGATCGACCCTACGATCCGACGAGCCGGGGTTCCAAAGAAGGAAAAAAAGAAGAGGTGATGGAATGCGCTACCTACCTATGTATGTACATACATGAAATGCCCGTGTACATGAAATGGTGGAACTCAATCGCACGCCATCCTCGTGTCGCAACGCCAACAACTCTTGTCACAAGTTACAACGCCACCCGGCCGCCTCTCAATTTCGCGCCAGCCACTCGGTCGGCATCCCAGCCTCTCAATTGCGCTCAACGAGTCAACATTTTCGCCGTGCGTTAGAGAACTATTCGCGAAATTCCAATAATTGCTCATCATTTGGTTCATTAATTCAACTTCCAATTGACTCGTCACTCGTGTGCTTAGGATCTCATCATGTAAGAGAAGCCGTGCCATTGTTCAGTGTGATTTTCTTTTAGGGTAGCCCACATGTGGAGACAACCAGCAAAGACGCAAACAGGTAGGATAGGTACCTACCTAAGCTTCACGGTGTCTCATGTCACATGTGTTGTAACTTGCGCCTGATGCTAATGTACCAATGGGAAAGAAAGGGTTTGGGCTTCGAGAGGTTGGCGATCGGCTTAACACATGAAGCGACGCATCTAACGCTGAACAGAACAGATGCAACGGTCATGCGAGAGGTACCTATGCAACAAATACCTGGTTGAGAAGTCTTGCATCTTACGATTGGCCACGTTCAATTAACAAATGACAAGGCAAGCGGCCAAAGTCATCTGACTTGTACACTGGTTCGGCATTGGACTTTCTCCGTCATCATGACGGAACCATATGCAATCTGTATAAAGGCGTTTTACGAACATGCGGGGTACAAGCAATCGCTGATGCTGTCAGAGCCTTTCTGTTCCAGCATCAACAACTCAGAGGCCATCATCACTCCCTCCCTCGTCTATTCCTCAATTTCTTTGCCTCGGATATCTGGGGACTTATATGCGTCCACAATTCATCCTGCTGGGTATAGTCATGCAATCCAGCCCCAAGCTCATCGCCGTCCAATGCCGCACAGTTGGTGGCTCGCCAGACCCGCTTGCACCAGGCCTTGAACCGATGCGGCAGCTCATGCGGAATCTTCAATCGAAAAGCTACCCATTTATCATTCGGAGCGTGCTCTTCGCGCATTGCCTCGTCCGGCTCGGACGGAGCTTCTGCACATAACAATAGGTCTTGGCTGACCCAGGACTGATTCTCGAGGTGCTCGCGCGGGAGTGTTAGGCTCAGAAACTCGAGCGACAGCTTTGTTGTCAAGAACAAGGCCCGGAGAGGATTCGCCATGGATTTCATCAAGAACGTCATCCACCGGGGGTATAATACAGCAAAGTCTGTCATGGCGAGATGCGTTGAGCCCACAATGGTGAGCATCCAACATAGGGCGCCGGATTCGCGTGCTTCTTGGCAGAAACCAACGATGCGTTTGAAGTTGGGCTTCCAGTGCATAAAGGCCTCGGATGAGATGGCCATGATGGGTTTGCACACTGTATTTTTGGGGTTGTCTCCTCGCTCTGGCGTGCCTTGGCCCCATCCATCGAGAACGACGCCTTGCCCAAGCCATGTAAGTGAATGATCACGACACAGCTGCACGGTCGTGGCACCACCGAAGGAATGCCCCATTGCGGTCACTTGATTGAGGAACATGCTGCCCTTCCAGCTATCCCAAGATACACCAGTCAAGCCAATTGAGCTGGAACCAATGTTGCCCTTTTTTCTCAGATTGGCTCGTGCAATTTCGTCGCCCTTGCCTTCATTGATCAACGTGAGGACGTGATATGCTTCTTTGATCTCCCTGAGTCGAAGCTCAATTTGGGCGGTGCGCAACACAGTATCAACACCGCGCGGATTACGGGGCGACGTGTCTTGAGCATTGTCCTTGGGCAAGATGTAGTCCATGATGTAAAACGGGTGAACGCCGCTTTCTTGCTTCCGCTGGACCTTTTTGTTCTTGGAACCTCGATCGTGCGCCTCGTTACCGCAAACGATTTCTGCTGTTGACGTCTCAATCTTGGCTGCGTCGACATCTTCGGGCAGGTTGACCATTGTCCTTGCGCAGCTTCCATCTCTGTGCTCGAGAGCCACAACGATGAAGCCAAAACTCGCCAGCTCGCCACACGTAGCGCTGTAACAAAGCCTGGAGCCCCCCAGCCCGTGACTGAAAATGATGACCGGGAAGGTGGGCTTCTCAGAGCCTTGACGTTCCTTGCCACCATCAGGCTTGTCCGATAATGGAGTCTCGTCAGATGGCTTGTTTGCCCAGTAGTCAGCCAGTTTCGCATTCCGAAACGCCGGTATCTTCGTGAAGAGCGACGTACAGGCCAGATAGCCAGTGACTGGCGCTTCGGGAATGTTGATGAACTTGGCGTAGCCTCTGGAAGTGGCGATTCCCGGTTTAGGCATCCAATTCACACGACGAAGGTTGTGCGCACCACCAGCAGCATCGCTCGATTTCGCCAGATCACAGGGGTAGTATATGCTCATCAAGACAGTGTCCAGGCGCAGCACGGGTTTCCCAGAGCGCTTCAAATCCGACACCGGCCCCGGACTGCGAGCGGGCACTTCGATATCCATGAAGCCGACATTGTAAGGGCCCGTGTAATGCGGTAGACTGTGAAGAACACGTTCCCGCAGGGTCTTGTGCGGCGTTATGGAAGATCTTGCGGGCGCTTCGGGCGTGGTCGAGCGAGCCATGTTCGGCTGCGCATACCTAGGTAACGAAGTGTAATTGCGGTAGAGTTGATATCGAAAAGGGCACCATGTGCAAGTGAACTTTTGATCATCAAGTAGTAGAATTTTGAATTGTTGGGCCGCCTCGCGAGGAGACAATGCTTGGATGGATTCTACCATCCATACCAAGCGATCGACATCGGATCGTGATGAAGCGAAAAAAAAAGGTAAGATGCCTGTGACGTCAACGTTTTTGAAAAAAGTCTACCTACCTCCTACATACCTTATCTGTGTAGCAACGCGGCGCGCCATCATGGATCGCCCCACGCGCACGAGCATCCAATCTTTCTAAATTCTGACCGACCGAGCCTAAGGATAGATCAAAGGTATGCGGTAGTAGTTCGCGATGAGATGAAGAGGACTGCATTCTCGCAGTCATCGACTAACGGTTGCGACGGCAGGGTACCTAGCTTGAAGACTGGAGGAGAGAGCAAGACTCAGTCGGGCCTTTCTTCAATGTGGGTATTCTGTATGGCTTCTGCAAGTCAAACATCAGTGATGCTAGGTACATAGCACGACCGGTGAGCCGTGAGCAACATCAAACTTGCCATTGCGGAACCCCGAATGTAGTCCTCGTTTCTTGCTGGCAGGTACGTACATACTTCATTTTCGAACTTCCCACGATGTGGCGTTGAACGGAGTTTTGCAAGTGGGTGGCGGTTTTGAAAGATTGTCTAGCTTACATA
Source organism: Claviceps sp. LM84 group G4 (assembly GCA_018360345.1). Classification (NCBI taxonomy): domain Eukaryota; kingdom Fungi; phylum Ascomycota; class Sordariomycetes; order Hypocreales; family Clavicipitaceae; genus Claviceps; species Claviceps sp. LM84 group G4. Next base: position 14,293 of record SRQH01000014.1, on the reverse strand, counting down.
ATCAAGACAACAGTCATAAGTGGATCAGCAACTCGCGCCAATGTTTTTCCGGCAGGGCACATTGGGAACGGACCACTCACGTGAGACTCGCCTCCCGCACACAACCATTTGCCAAAATCCGCAAAATCTCCTCCGAAGCGCACCCCTCCGCTGTCTGAACCGTCATCCACATCATCGCCAAATCAATCCTTCACAATGGGAAAAGTTCACGGATCTCTCGCCCGTGCCGGTATGTCAAATCTCGCTCTGAATGAAATTCTGAAGATACGGGCAATCATTTAACACCCTTTCTTTTGCATAGGCAAGGTCAAGTCTCAGACCCCTAAAGTACGACTGTTCCGAACCCGTTCACTCACAACGATTCAATCCCCCGAGTCTCTCGAAAACTTCGAAAGCGACGATAAACTGACCAGCGCTGTCTTCGCATCAATAGGTTGAGCCTCAGGAGAAGCCCAAGACCCCCAAGGGCCGTGCTCTCAAGCGTCACAAGTACACCCGACGATTCGTCAACGTCGTTCTCACCGGCGGCAAGCGAAAGGTGAGCACGAATATCGCATGGTTCCGACTTCCATACGATGGCGGGAGACAGGATGCTGACCTGTGATTCTTTAGATGAACCCCAACCCTGGTTCGTAGAGAGATGGGTAGGAGAGAGAAGAAGGTGTAGGGTGTGATGGGAAGTCGGGGGCAAGCCAGAGTGCAAAATGGGTGCTCTGGCTGTCGGTTTGCTATCGGAATGGTTTCGGATAAATAGCGGCAGGGAGGAATCAAATGATATTCAAGTCGCCTTGATCGATTCTTGAGTCCACAATGTGACGCATGAGCTCGACAGAACGAGACGAACTTGAATCTGCGGCGTCTGGTGTCGTTCCTCAATACAAACCAAACAGAAACCATCGAATGTGTGCCACCTGAAGAAATCGCCACTGAGCTCTCATGTTTGTCTGAGCTGCGACCGAAAATTCTTGTGCTCAGTGCGGCCGTGTGGAGGGCGGTCCAAGACTCGAAAGAGGACGGCAGACGCCTGTAGCGCGTCGCAATTTCAGATCACGCACTTGGGCGATGTGAGATGTGAGGTAATTCACACGTGATCTCTCCAGTGTGCCGACCACGCCTCACGCATCAAGCATCTGCGTAGGTAACATGTAAATCGTAAACAGCGAATGAGCAATTGAAGACGTCCACCGCAATATATTCCAAACCGCCAAGTGCCAAACAAGTAGACATGTACTGCCTAGAATTATACTTTTGTACATAGCTGTATGGTGAAACACGTGACCTGTTTGAAGCCCCACGTCTGCCAACACCAGAAAAGAAGCTCACCAGCTCAGCAACAACAGCGGCAACTGATGAAACGACGGACAACAACAACGACAGCGACAAAAAGAACAAATATCCACATCCGAGGCCAAATCCGCCTCCATAAAGCCCCTTCAAAGAGCAATCTTTCGCTTTATAACGCACCTCCCTTCTGTCTATCAAGCAAGCAAGCAAAGCCAGCCGCCCGCCCATCATGTCTTCCGATGAAATGGACATCGACATCGCGCCGTCCCCGCTCCCCAATGAGCTCTTAATGCAAACGCACAACAAAGCCACCGCGGTGCGCTCCATCGAAGGCTGGATCGTCGTAGTCACGAATGTACACGAAGAGGCCGATGAGGAGACTATACACGATAAATTTGGCGACTTTGGGGAGATTAAAAACTTGCATTTGAATCTGGACAGGCGGAGTGGTTATGTCAAGGTACGTGGCCTGCTCTCCTTCCAACAAGCGCGAACAAGGTTCCGTAGGGACCCCTGGGGAAACAAACAAAACCGTTATGCTGTAGAGATGGGGCATAGGTAGCGGCCATGCACGGGTCGTGGAAACGAAGAATGAAACAAGACGGACAGGATAGCTGACCAGGTATTTTTTTTTTTTTTTGCTTATCAATAGGGCTACGCTTTAATCGAATACGCCACCCTGGAAGAAGCCCGCGCGGCGATTGACGGCACCCACGAAACGAAGCTCCTGGATCAGACAATTGCGGTGGACTTTGCGTTTGTACGGCCACCGCCCGGGAAGGGCGGCCGAGGCGCAGGGAGGGCTCGTGAGAATGAATACGGGGATAGTAACGACAATGATAATGGCGGTGATGGGGAGACTGGGAGGAGACACAGGAGCAGGAGCAGGAGTAGGAGCCCTATCGTAGAAGCAGATGCAGGAGCCCTATGGTAGGGGAGATGACTCATGAGAATGAGTGAAGAATTAACAAGATTTGCGTTGATGAGCTTTTGAAAAAACGATTACGAGAAAACGAGGGATTTTTCATGATGAAGAATTGAAATGGGGAACAAAAATGACAGGCTGTGCTGCTCAAGGATATCATGTGGCCGGGCGCTTGTCATGTACAGTACAGCGAGGAGGTATGGAGATATGGCCGACTTTGACTTTCCATAGCGTTTGTTTGGCTGGACTCAGAGCTAATTGGGGGATGTATTATGTTGTACTGATCAGATTCTATGCAAAACTATACTGCTTCAACTACCTAATATCACCCATTCCTTGTTCAAAGAACTTCTTACCGCTACACAAGAGTAATGTCGCTGTAAAATTCCGCACCTTGCTGCATCGCCTCTCCATTCATGACCCCATGCACGTAAGCTTCTCCCACCAACTGGTAATAGCCCTGCTCCTGGGTGCGACGAAGGACATACGGGACATCACACCCGTGCATCACCACAATCATGTCCCCGTTCTTAGCCAACAGCGGCACCAGCCCCATCAGATGTTCCCTTGTGACACATAGCGCATGCCTATTGACCGTCATGGCCAAACTAGACGCATACGCCGCACAGTCCGCCGGTAGCGTGGATGTCGTAAGTGCGGTACTGCAGCCCATCTTGGCGAAGGAATCAAGCATCTCCATCGCGTACCAATGCGTGAGAAGAAACCATAAAAGCGTCAGTAGAGTTGGAACCAGAGCCCAGATGTATAGCCAGCGGAATACGGGCAGAAGAACCAGAAAGCTGAAGGCTGGCTTGAGGTAGAGGTATTGCATCCACAATAGTGCCGTTACCATGCCCACGTGGGCCAAGACCGGCAGAAGACGAATCGCGAGAACAACGACGGGGGTCGCTGCGAAGATGGCTATGACTATAACAGTAAAAGCTTTCGTGATAAGAACTTGGTCGTGTGCCTTCATTGCCTCATATTGGGCTGCGAATTCTGGAGGCGCTAACTCCCCATGCATGGTTCGATTTCCGATCAGGGTACGCCAAAGGGCTTCCACCATGGGCTCTCCGGTCACGTACTGGGTGCCCATTCTTAAGATCATGTTTTCGTATTGTAGACAAGGTAGCATCAGCTTTCCTGGGAGCACTAACGTAATTTGTCCCAGTAATGTGGCTCTGATGGTTAGTTGTCCTCTAAAAACATTACCGCTGAAGACTGGATCGATGTTTGCCGACGCGTTGTACAACTTTGGTGTTACCTTGGATGCCTCAGCCTTGACCTCCTGGGCGTCCGATCCTTCTTGCTCTGTTGGAGGGCACTCATTAGATCCTGCATTGAGAAGATCAGCCGATGACGAGGCATCGCCACTCTCAGTAGCGTCTTTTGTCTCAATCGCAGCCCTCTGCTCGCGCCTCTGTGTATCTTGCCGTTCTAAAGCATCACCAATAGCTGAAAGGAGAGTGAATCCAATGAGCTTGTCTTGTGCATATTGGACCTTTGTCCAGTCAGGAACCCAAGATGGCGCCTCTCCTGGAGAGGATGTGTTTGACCTGATGCCCGCTGAGGCCAAGACCCGTTGAAGGTGGCCGTTTTCGATAAAAGCGGCCGCGAACCTGGTGGAAACCACGGCGGCAGTTTCTTCGGCCGAGTAAATGGGTTTATATCCATCCGCGTCGTCTGCTAGTCCCAAAAGGGCATACAAACGGTCAATTGGCTTCGTAGCCTGGAAATTGCTCGTGTTGTGCAGCAAATCCAGCAAGGTAGATCTGCCGTATGGAAAGGTCTTCCCTTGGGAACGATCAGAAAGCAGTGAGTTCCTCGCAAACTTCTCGAAGCCCTTGATGGCGTCTAGGTTTTTGCGAATGGAGAGTCCGGTCATGTTGGCCGGTTCGCCATCGCCAATGTTGTACACCATGTACGGGCCAGACATGTATCCCATGGCGCGCAGACGCAGATCTGTGATCCGATGCAGGGCTATCGCGCCTTCATGAGCCTCTCTATGCACATTGACTCGAGGAGAGAGGGAGGAGAGTATGTCCTTTCCGTAGCCATGATAGATGAGATTTCTGTTCGACACGTACGCCTTGGAAGCAAGCCAGAGCCTGTGCCAATCTATCTCTAGATCGCCACACATCACGCGCACATCTGTGGCATACACGAACTCTTGTATTACCCAGACACGTCGGAACCAAGGGCGACAGAAGAAAGCCCTTAGAGCTGGCCAGCGCTCGTCGTCGGGAGGGGGAAAGATAAAGCCGTTTTTCAAAGCAAGGTCTAATCCAATTTCCCCTTCGGCGTGGGCAAAGTCGTCTAGGTGCTCTGAGTAGTCTGCAATGGTGGACAAGAGTTGAATTGCGGCTGGCAAATCGGCAGACTCATCTCCCAAATATACTTGCACACGGGCAGCGATACGATATATATCGGGCATGAGTTGGATCTGCTCTCCCTTTTCTAGATTCGTGCTGGAGTTGATCTGATTGATGCAAATCGCATCTGCCCAGATGACTAGCTGCTGGTCCTGCGAGACTAACCGACAGAGGATGGAGTGCAAGGTTTTGGTGATTTTTAAGACGGATTTGTTGCCATCGTCATCATGAATCAAAACATCGCATAGAGCCCTGTTGTCGCTCCCCCAGTGATAAGAGAGGGCTTCGTAAGGAAGAGGATGTTCCAAAAAAGCCGCTGCTGTATCCTTTGGATGTCGGTAGATCGGATTCACCAATTTGTGGTGAATGATGCTGCCGGAGAGTGACTGGTCGGAGCCCTTGATCGCGTCCAGTCTCAAGAGGCGAATCTCTCCTTTCTGAAGAGGTCGGTATCGGTAAGGCAACATGACTGACTACTGGCAACCTTCAGGGCTCGGGCGTAATATCTGGCTCTAGAACGAAGTCGAAAGTCGGACCAAATCACTTGTCTAGAGCCGAGCAAAGGCGATTGAATCCAGTATCATCACAACGAGGAGATTATGGTGTTGAAGGTTCCATATCCCGGTATGCCTGAGGCGTCGAGCCTGATCAGACGTCTCGGAGCGGCTGTGATTGTGCATTTCAGCGGTATAACATCTGGTGATGACAGCGTAGGTGGCGGCCAGTGCGGAGAAATCAGCTTGCTCAGCCTGCGATGTGGCTGCCTCCTATCCGAGGCAGGGTCGCGGGGGGAACGGTAGACGGAAGCGCAGATGGGCGTGTCGATGGAACTGTCAAATACGCATTGATGCAACTTTGCCATGCTGCAATCGACAATGCGACTCGACGTGCCACTCGATGTCCACGTGGATGAAGATGAGACTCGTCAGATCTGCTTGGTTGCACACACGAAGGTGAGGGACAGTCTAGAGGGTGGTCATTAAGCGACCCCCACTTCACTTTGCTCCTTCCCGAGAATCTGGAATCTCTAACCTGACCACAACAACGTCAACAATGAACACGAGGCCACGACACGTACGAGAATTAAGCACTCAACTCGCCATTCCCGCTCGCCAACTTATTATCGTAATTGTTTCGTTATCGCAGTAGATGTAATTGCCATACATCGGCCGGACTGCCCCTGATGGCGCCTCCCTTGCGCTCCGACCTTCCCCGTCATGTATAATCGCGACTCCAAGATTATGCGGAAGCTACTGGGCAAGGCTGCTCCCGACTCTCCGACCGGCGACTCGTCTTGCATCTCGGGCACCACCACACCGAATCCCTCTTCAGTTCGCCCTCCAAAGTCGCTAGACGCTGGCTATAATGCAGGTGCCCCGATATCCTGTTTCGACGTGTCAGCGGATCGACGCGCCGTGATACTCGCCGGTCCCCATATCCTCAAGATCGTCGTCGTCAACGACCCTGCAAGCCGAAGCTTCAGGTTCAAGAAGAACATCATCGACGTGCGAAGAGGGCTCACCTCCCAGCAGTCTAGCAGCTCGCACCCGAATATCGTTGCCGATCAGCTCAACATCCGCGATGTCAAATGGCACAACGGCTCCCATATATACACGGCTTGCGCCAGCGGAAAGGTCTTCTCGTATGATCTGACGCGTCTTGCAGCCGGGGAGCCTCAGGCTCTTCGATACACATTGATGAATGAGGATTCGCGTCAAGTGAATAGTCTGGATATCAACCCCCATCTGCAGTCCTGGCTATTGACGGGTGGACAAGACGGGACGGCCCGGATATTCGACTCGACGAACAAGTTTGAAGCAAGATACGGTCTCTCCTTCAGGCAGCGGTTCGCGCCTCTGAGATGCATCGATCCTATCAGACGGGTTAGTTGGTCGCCGACGCAGGGCCATGAGATGGCTTGCTGTACGGAGAGCGGGGTCGTGATGAAATGGGATGTTCGTCAGCCCGGGCGACCACTCTTGCGACTGAACGCACATGATAAGTCATGCTCGTCAATTGCGTGGCATCCGGATGGAATTCATCTTCTGAGTGCTGGATGGGACACCAAAGTCCACGTGTGGGATCTGGGACCTACGGCCGATAAACGACAGAAACCTAAATTCACCATTTCGGCACCTGCCTCTGTTGCGGCTGCGTCGTGGCGCCCTGGACTATGGTCCGCGACTGCGCAAGCCAAACGAGTTGCCCAAGTAGCCGTGACGTACGACGAGACAAGCAGTCGAAAGTACGGCACACCCACCGTTCACATCTGGGATTTGGCGCGGCCTTTGATGCCGTATAAAGAGATGGAGACCTTTGAGGCTTGTCCATCCGCTATCTGGTGGCGGGATCAGGATTTGCTGTGGACGGCTGGGCCGGATGGAGCTTTCACTCAGCGGGACGTGTCTTTTGCGCACAAGGCTACTGATCGTCAATCCACATCTGCCATGGCATTCTCTCCGAGGGGAGATGCGCTTTTATTGCTTGACGAACGCCCGAACTCGAATCGGCTGCGGTATCACGGCACAGAAGCAGCCAGGAAGATTTCCCGCGCTTCGTACGGATCGAGTCCCAGTAACCCCGGCGCCTTGATCTTGAACCAAAGTGATTCGGAGGACGAGGTCTTGAGCAGCTTTCTAGGCGCTCGTCGGAGCGACATCCCAAAGAAAGCACTCGGTGGACGGGGCAGTGTGTCGTTGAGCACTACTCCGCCATCGGGGGAAGCTCCCCTTGCAGACGACGCAAAGCAGAGCCTCGGCTTGGAGCAATCTATCAACATCACGGGGACGTTTAAATCCCAACAGACCATGTTATTCGGCCCATTACCTGCTGCCTTACCAGTGCAATTCTACCAATCCATGTCCAACGCGTACATGAATGCGTTGTATCAGGGCTTGCCCTATGTTGAGGGCGGCAAAAGCATGGTCGAGAGAGTCGAAGACATCATGGAGCAGTTTGCGAAAGCAAGCGAGGTCGAAAACCTGTACCGGCTGGCACAAACGTGGCGCATTTTGGGTTACACCATGGGCCTTCTCTTGAGGCGTCGCGCGAAACACCACTTTGAGATCCGGACCGGCCAACTCTCAAAGATGCACCTGGAAGACGGGCCTCGAGGGTCAGATCGGATGAAGTCATCGGGACCGAATGGCGATGGCGAGGACACTCCAAGGCATGCCCCGACCAAGACGAGAAGCCTTGGCGACTCTGTCCGCTCTTTACTAGATGAGAAGATGGGAGGCTCCAGAGTGTCCACTCCAGTGGTGCGACCAGCAGACAGTTGCGACAGCAGCAGCAGCAGTAGTAGTAGCAGTAGTAGTAGCAGCAGCAGCGACGACGACGATATCGACGACACAAGCAACGACTACGCCTACGATGCCAACAATACGAACTTACCTGCTGAAAGTACTGGCCAAGAAGAGAAATCACATGCTCAAGGCTACAAGCTACTCCTTGAGGAGCCCGATAGCCTAAGCCTGGGACCTGCTGCCCATGGATCATTCGACGAATCCAACAGTCTGCGGAAACGGTCTGACTCGGAGTCTGTGGCCCCGCCAGGCACTGATGTTTCTCCTCCGAAAGAGGGCAAGGAATCCTTGGACACCGGAGCGGCGGCCAAAGCTATCGATGCACCAATAACGGAGAAAACAACTAACGGCAATGAAATTGCCCACAGCCACAGGGACGAGACGGCGGGACCCGATTCAGATGAAGGCTTAGGACATGTATTTCCCGAATCGAGCAGGAGTACCATGTCTAGCAGGATGGAAGCAAGCGGGGATCTTGGGAAGGGATTGAAGGTGGAGAGAGAAAGCGCGTCTGGCAGTCAAGGCTCATCCGTTATTTCGATCCAAGTGACGGACGAGAAGGCTCTCTTGGAGGGATTGGCGGAGGATAGGGTCAGTTCAAAGCAATTGACGGAGAAAGAGGAGGCATCAAGCCACACTGGCATGACCATTCCCGGCATTGACACTGGGCGAGCTACGGATCTAAAAGTCAAAGAAACGACATCACCTCGCCACGATCCACGCCCTCGGATCGTCGAAACGGACTATCTGCCTTGGAGCGACGACAGCCCACACGCAGACGCATTATGGACAGAAGACGAAGACGAAGACGAAGACGACGACGCAGGCGCAGAACTCCTCTCTTTCATGACCCCCCTAGACCCTTATACTCTCCTGACGAGAGCCCTGGACAATGAATGCCGAACAAGCGCTCTGCACGCATCAGCCATGATCTTGCTCCTCAAGCCCCTCGTGCCTGAGTCCATCATCAGCAGCCACCGCGCGAGAGCGATCCTACAGCAGCACTACCAGCGGCTAATGCACATGAGCCTCTTTGTCGAAGCAGCCTTCCTACGCCAGATGTGTCTACGAGGATGGCCGGAAGGTCTGCCGGAATGGGGAGACAACTACGAATGCATCTTTAGCAGCGCGCAACAGGCAGGCAAATTTGGCTTGTCCTGCTCAGCGTGCCGCAAGCCACGCGAGGTTGACCCACAGGCAGGGCCCGCAGCAGTGTGGACATGCGAACGGTGCCGCAGCATCATGGCACCGTGCTCCGTGTGCGGGCATCGCGAAACAAAGCGGCCGTCTCACATTCCGGCAGAGGTGGCGCCGCGGGCAGGGGATGTGGAGTCGGTCGAGTCGGATAAGTGGCTTTCTGAGTGGTGGTTCTGTCCTGAGTGTGGCCATGGAGGCCATGCGTCGTGCTTGCATTTGTGGCATGGGACATGTGAGGGGGTATTGCTGGGCGATGGGAACGTCAAATACAGCGATGGATTCTGTCCGTCTGATGGATGCGGGCACGCGTGTCTGTCGGGTCCGTCTCGGGGGGACAGCAGGACGATGAGGGGGGCTCGGGGCGTGATGCCAGGCCGAGCGGTGGGTGACTCGATTCGAGTACGAGAGCAAGGGAACAATAGGGCTGGGAGCAGTATCGGCAGTATCGGCAGTAGGGGGAGTAGAGGCAGTAGAGGCAGCAATGGGGGATTGAGTCCTGGGGGAGCACGACTAGATGGCGTCGACGTCCCGCGGAGTAAGGATAGGACGACGGGGGGAATGACGAGGGACGGTTCCAGTAGAGGTAGCGGTGGGGGGATTCGAGGAGGGATTCTGAGTGCGAGTGCGAGTCCAGGAGGAGGACGGCCGAGCAGCGGTGACAAGGAGCGCAGAAAGAGCGTCAAGTTTGCGAGACAGGATCATGGGTAGTGAGCGGACTGTGGACGAGCTTGCTTCATGGGCTGGCTGGCAGTAGGTAGGTAGACAGACAGGTACGCATGATTAGTAGGTAGGCCCGGAATGTGCCGACCGAATCGAACAAGTTTACTCAGTAGCCTCGATCGCATCCATCGTGACGGAATCCTGTTAGGCCCATCGAGAAATCGTACGACCAGATCGTGTCAAGCAGGAGGAACACATATGTACCTAATGTATGTACCTACCTACTGTATACATACGGAGTCAACACTTAGCTGTCAGACACGACACGTGGAAAACATCCATGCGCAACCCGCAGTGAAGATAACGCGGCTCTGACGACCTGAAACACAACTGCAATCAATCCACGTTGGAACAACGCCGTCGCCGCCTTGGCCGACCATCTCCGTCCTACGTACCTACTCTGCCTTGGAGGTACATACATATAGGTATCTACTCCGTACTCCGTAAGGTACCTACAGTACCTATTCTCCACGCCGCCGTCCGGACTCCGTTAGACCAGCGCAGGGTGTCCGTCCGAGCGGGAGACGGTAGACCCCCATCTTTCGGCCCCGCAGTCTCCAACGGGGGCCTCTTCTCCTCTTCTTCACTTCCACTTCTCACTTTCTCACTTACCTACTCACTCTGCTCTGGAGTCTGCTCTTCCAACTTCATCTGTTCCTCTCCCACTCTTTCGCAGTAAACACTTGCACTACGCTAACGCTACCTACCTACCTAGTACCTAGTCCAGACGTCCTCGGGGCCGTGTTTCCCTCAATCCACCTTTCTCTACCGGGTCTGAAGAAACTTTAGTACATATGGACCGACCTTAGATGGATGGATGCAAATTGCACGAGGGCCCGAGGCCGTGCCTGGCGGACAAAGCACACGTGCGAAGGCGGCCAGACTCAGTCTCTCAGACAGACGAGACGGCCATGCGGAGAGTCCCTCAGACTCAGACTCAGGCACGGGGACGACGGGGACGACGGAGACGGAGACGGAGACGGCGCATCCATCTACCTACCTACCTATGCTGTTGACTCAGAAAGTTTCTGTGCTTCTCCGCCTCGTCACTTGTTTGGTTTGGTTTAGTTTTGATCCAGTCTAGTTTGATCTGGTCTCTGCTTCTCCGATTCTTTGGGCGTTGGCTGAAGTTTTGATCCGGTCTAGGTGGGTACGTAACGTACGTAGATCTATCCCGTCCATATAAGGGGAATCGCATCCTCCTGTTCCTGAATTCAAACTCTTCTCAGTATTCATTCAAGTTACGTTCATACCTGTGCTGTGCATAACTCTCCTTTTCACTTCTTTTAAGAAAGATATTCATTCTCTTGTGTTCCTCAAACGTGTCGGATTCCCGCACAACACATTCGCTTCGATCGCTTCAAACAACTTATTTCTTCATCTGTATTCGATATACCTTGAACGATTTCGGACGATTTCTTTCCGGCAGGCCAACGACTTGAAAGATAGACGACCAAAAAGATAATTACAACAAAGATACACAACGACACACCACACACACCACACACACCACACACACATCAATAATCATGAGATTCGCCATCTTGTCATTGGTTCTCTGCGCCGCCGCGGCGCCTATCCCCGGTGGCGACCACGACCATTACTCCAACGATACGGCCCCTGCTACTCCCTCTACGCCGCCCACCCCCGATGCGGCACCCGTCTCCGGCACAGCCTCCGGATCAGCCTCTAGCTCCGGCTCTGTATCTGGCTCTGGCTCCGCTTACGGTACCGGCGCTGCCGCTGGTGGTGCCGGTGCCGGCGCAGCACCCGCTCCTGCAGTGGCGCCTGCTGCTGCTGCTGCTCCCGCTGCTCCCGCTGTAAGTTGAACTCTCCCTCTCTCCCTTGGGACAAGAAGAGCCAAGTAGACATACCCCCTTTTGCTTGAGTACAACGGCTGACACGACTAACGCTGTTAGCAACCCCTCATCGACATCAAGACTGGCGACTTTGCTTTCCCTATTAACGTGCTCGGTCTGCAAACCCACGATGTCTCCGCCCTGAATGGTAACCTCGCTGGCAACGGTGGCAACAACGGTGCCTCACAGACGGCTCCGGCTCAGCAGGCTGCTCCGGCTGCTGCTCCTGCTCCTGCGGCTGCTGCCCCTGCTGGTGCTCCCGCGGCTGGTGCTGCACCTGCTGCTGCGGCGGGTAACCAGGCTGTGGCCAACGGTACAGCGGCTGGTGCTGGTGCTCCCGCTGCTGCTGGGGCGCCGGTAGCGGCTGCTGCTCCGGCGGCGGCTGCGGCACCGGCTGCTGCTGGTGGTGGTAACCCGATCATGGGGCTCTTCAGTGGGCTGACGTCCGCTTTCAAGGGTTTCTCCAAGCTGGTCGGACTATGAGGGGGAGATTTACATTGTATGGATGAGTGTTGATAGAAATTTGGTATGGGTGGGTAGATGTTCTTGATGGGCTGAAGAAGTTTGGCCCGGATGGATGGTCCTCTTGGTAGGAGGAATTTAGTTCTGAAGGATAGGAGGGAGTTAGGTCCTGATGGCTGATGGGTGTTTACTTACTTTTTTTTATACCGCTTCGCGGCTCATAATTTAATTCTTTAGAGGCAATGAACAAAGTTCTTATGATAGCATATTTGCGGATTGTGATGTCGAGCAATTCGATGGGGGATTTTCTTGCTACTTCATGCGTGTTTGGTGTAGAATTTTGGACTGGAATCCCGCCTCTGTGTGCACTGTAAACGACCAGCACGAATGGAACAGTCGTTTGAGGCATCCATCTTTCTTTCCCCTTCTTCTATTTCTCCGTCTCTTTTATCCGTTTTGCCTTTGTTTCTGTTTCTCGAAGCTGCATCTTCCCCTGCCCTGACCGAATTTCGTCCCGTCTCCTATGTAAAGGTACATGGACGGAAAGCGATCGACGCAAGGAACGCAGAGCGGGATTCCGTGCCTTGTGGAGCAATATTCATGAGCGGAAAGGGAGAGAAAGAGCTAAAAATAAGAATAATACACTGCAATCGCATCGCAAAGTCGGCAGCTTTACCCCCGCCCCCCGGGAGAACATCGAGTCAAGACTCAAGACTCAAGACACCGGCGGAGACTGCCAAGCGATATGGGCAAGCGGGCAGACGACAAAACAACAGCCACAATAGGACATTATTCGTCGAGGATACCCATCCCATAAAGAAAGGCTCCATTTTTGGAACAGATGCCCATAATGGTGGACTAATGTGGTGAGAGATAGCAGAACATGCAACTTGCGGCAAGGGAATAGGTACTTACAGTGCTGTACATAGCTCGCTATTCGGCATGGAAGATGGAAATGGAGGAAAGGAAAAACGGAAGCGGGAATGGACGCAAGCGACGTGAAGAAAGATTGTCACCGACTTATATAAGAACAAGATGCACAGCCGGATGTTTGTCCAACGGCGGCACCCATTGCCCAATACTGCTTGCTTCGTGTCAGTGAGCATCTCTCGCACCAAGCGGACAGCAAAAACCACAACAACCAGCGAACGACATCAGCGATCCCAGCACGAGCCCAAGAAACGAGATGATCGACAGCAATACTAAACTGTATGTACAACTCAATGAAGACACCTAACCTTATAAATTATTAGCCTGTTCCAACTTTCATCATCATCTCCCCCCACGGGATGGCGATCCCTCCCCCACTACTATAATTAGACGTCTCGCCAGGCCCTATACCGCAAAACCATACGAATATGTAGGTACATATGGTATGTATGTATGCATTATGTACCTCCTCAGAAAACGTCGCACAAATAGAACTCACCCTCTGCATGGAGTACGTTTCCCCGTACAGGAGTGTTTACATGGAAAACTTTCAAAAGAAACACCAACATCAACACGGCCGTCCTCCAAAAGGGGTTTTTTTTAGAGCGTTACTCCGCGAACTGTACGAGTTTACTCGGCGAACTGTTTTTGCCAAAATGCTCCACAATTTTAGGACTTCTTTGTACCTTCCGCCCGAAGACAGTGCTTCAGAAAAGACACACTGCCACACTAGTGCAGCCATTTTCTTCAACGTTATCGTCGCGCCTCACGCTTTGACGCCACTCGCGTTGCCTTCCGACACGACAGCCGACCCGCAGCCGTGGCCGACCTTCGAAGCCTACCTTCGCGCGTGACCCCCCTTTGGTACAAGCTTATTGGTTGCACGCATAAGCTTGGGAGCGGCCTACAAGCTTGTTCGATTATTTCGCCCTTACCGGGGGGCGATTTGCTTTGCACTTATGGACGCCTAAGCGTGTCGACGCGCAAAACCTTGTGCAGATGACTCCGCCCCGATTCCTTGTGTACACACAAGCTTGTTGAAGTTGTGGCAAACTTTTGCAACAAACACACAAGCTTGTCGTTTTCTTCGTGAGTAAAAAGGGCAGCAGCGCCCCCTTCCCCCATTGTACTCAGCGCTGCGAGTCTGCGCTAGAAGGACAGCCACCCCTGATGAGGCAAGATTGATGATGGCCATCAGCCAATCGCCCCACGACTCATGCGACCGACACGAGAACGACA
>SRQH01000139.1:0-49437 GCA_018360345.1 Claviceps sp. LM84 group G4 | reverse complement strand
CCCCCCCCCCCCCCCCCCCCCCCCCCCCCCCCCCCCCCCCCCCCCCCCCCCTACCAGACTGCACCGGCGTAAGAACAGGCGTAACGCTCGTAAACTCGGAATCAAAATTACTCGTATCTGTCGCGTTCTTAATACTAGGCTTGAAAGGTGGCTCAACCCTCTTATGGTAGATATCATCCCAGTTAATGTTCCTAAAGAACGGCTGACTCATGATTTCTTGAGCATCCGTAGGCCCGCTCCCGAGACGCTGCTCAGGTTCTCGCGTGAGAAGTTTCTGCAGGATGGAGACGGAGTCTCGGGGCATGTGGATGGGGTAGAGAGGCTCGTCTGCGAGAATGGCGTCGTAGATTTCGTCTTCGTCTTCGCCGCGGAAGGGAGATTGCTGGAGGAGCATTTGGTAGATGAGGACGCCAAAGGCCCACCAATCTACTGCGCGGCCGTATTTTTTGTCCAGGAGGATCTAGGCAAGTTAGTGGGATCGAGCGACGGAAAAAAAGACCAAGGGAATCTAGAGAACGGGGACGGAAAGAAAGGGGAAAGAGTGCTGATTAAGTGAGAAAGGGGACTTCGAGAACGTTACCTCTGGTGCCATAAATTCGGGTGTACCGCAAAAGGTACTGGTCGTCGAGCCATACCACATTTCCTCCTTGCAGAGACCATAATCGGCCACCTTGATATGCCCATCAAGCGTCAACATGATATTGTCCAGCTTGAGATCGCGATAGACCACGCCGTTTTCGTGGAAGTACTTGAGCGCCAGGCAAACCTCTGCCGCGTAGAACCTTTTGTAAAATTAGATGTCAGTATTTCAAACCCAAGCAAATGAAGACGAAAAGCAGAAAGCTAAGAAGAAGGAAACCAGGTTTCAAGGCCGGGGAGTGCGCCCTCGACATCGCATCAGGCATAACTTACTGCGCTCGCTTCGTCCCAAACTGCCCCCGTTGGATATGAAGCATCAAATCACCACCGCTCACATACTCCATTACAAAGTACACCCTCGTTTCCGTCTGGAAACAAGCATGCAGATTCGTCAAGAACGGATGCCTCTCCTTGTTAGCAATAACAAAGACGCGCTTCTCCGAGCGAATACTCTCGACTTCGTCATTCTCAATAATAAACTCCTTCTTGAGCACCTTGATGGCGTACAGCTTCCGCGACCGCTTCGTCTCCGCCAGCATGACTTTACCAAAGTTTCCTTTGCCCAAGACCGCAAGGAAGTTGAAGTGGTCGAGGCCGATTCGTTGGCCAGTACCAGACTCAGTGTGGAGGGGCAGCTGCTTCTTTTGACCGACGACACTTCCGGATTGTGGTCGTTGTGCAACGACAGGCTCCGGTTTAGATGAAGTGCCTGGGGCGGCTGCCGATGCAGACGGCGCATATTTCTGTGGGGGCGCCGGAGAGGACTGTTGTTGCACAGGTGGAAGCTGTTGAGAAGAAGCTCTGGCCTGGGCAGCCGCGGGGCTTGGATACGGTTGAGTGACGGTGGCGTAGTCTGCAGGATTGTATCGACGCTGCTGGCTACTTCCATACTGGTTGGCGTAGGCGTCACTTTGCGGCTGCTGATCAAGTCCTGCTCCGTATCGATTGTAATCTGATAGCCGTTGTCCTTGGTTCGCCGTCACACCAGACATGGCAGCTGCCGCAGCCGCAGCCGCGTTACTTGATGGGACACGGTCAGGTGCTGCAGGTCGTTGTGTTGTCGGCGAGGTCGGCTGGTTGCTGTACATCATCTTGGCGGCTTCAGTCGCCTGGGAAGACGCTGCGACCGCTGAGGCGGAGCTACCTATGTACGAGGACGACGATGCGGGCGTCGAGCCGGATAGACTGGGACGACCGCCCGATGATCGCAGGGTTCTCTCGGACATGGACGACGCCTTGGCTTGTCTCTGTTTTTGTGAACGGATACCCTCCAGGATTTGATTGGCAACAGCCATGGACATGCCGCAAAAGTCCGGGACCAGATGAGCGCAGTGCGCATGACAGGTGAGGCCACATTCTTGAGCTGGTATCAGTGTTGTATCGTCCACAGAATAACAAGATTACAGCAATGAAAAGAAAGAAGAGAGACGCAGGAGAGGAGTATGAGATGAAAAGCACAAGAAGAGGGGAGGGAGATCGGGAGAAGTAAGTACAAGTGAGAATACAAAGGACAAACATACCGGAGCACTTTCTGCAGTTCTTCTTCCCAAACGGCAAAATATACCCACAATGACAGCACCAGTTCGCAGTCATATTCGAGAAAGGCTGGAACCGATGTGGAATGCGATGATTGATCTTTTCTTCATCGGGATCCGTTTCCGCATTGCTCTTGCTAATGCACTTGGTCACGACGCTCGGATAGCATTTCTCGTGACACGTATATTTGCAGTCCTCGCATTGCATACCCGCAGAGTACGTGAGGAAGTCGCCGCACAGCGCACAACGCATAATGTTGTAGACCTGATGTTTCACAAACTTGTGGCCGTACATCTCGTGCACTTCCTCCTTGCGCTGACGGACGGCGCCCTTTCGGCCTAGCCCAAGGTCCACAGGCCGTCGATCTTTGTTTTGTTTGACAAAATTCATCTGGAGTTGGATTTGTCCCGTAGGCTCCAGATTGAACCATGCTTCGATCGGGCCAGTGTTGATTTGAGGCTGTGGAACATGAGGGGGTGGCCCTCCGCTATAGCTGCTGGGGTCAGGGCCGCCGTAACCTGGGCCGCCAAAGCCGCCCTGACTCGGGCTCATGGGAAGATGTTGTTGCTGTGATCCAGGTGGAGAGGATGGAGTGCCCATTTGATCCGCTGATACCCAGCCCGAACTGTTCATCTCTGCCTCGATTCTCTTCCTGCGCATCTCCTCCACAATGTCCGAGATGCGAACCCAGAGCAGGCCGATGGGAATCGGATGCTCGCTGGGTTTATCGTAAACGGTAAGCTCGACCTCGTTGGCTTTTGCAACGTCCATGGTGTGATATTCGGCGTCCCATCGATCGTTTCGACATGTTTTAGTGCGAGCAACCACCGTATCTTCCACCTTGACAGCGACAAAGGTCTCGGGGCCTCGCGAGAGGCGACCTGTAGACGCATGGTCTACATCCTTGACGGCCATGACGCGAATTGATAATTGGCCACTGAGGGGCTTTCGGAGGTTGGGAGTGTTGATGGAATCATCTGTGCATCATACGTCAGCAATTGGCAGCCATAGCACATTATTTGTATGCGCAAGGTTTCGCTGTCTTGGCTACATACCGTCCTGGGCGTCGGCACAGTCCATGTCGACATGTAGTTCTTCATATCTCTTGAGCGCCTGCTTCAGGAGCATGATCTTCTGCTTGCTTTCCACTCGGCGACCTGCTGCGACCGCCTTGCTCCGTCTGTCGCCCTCCATGTCGTAGAGCTGAACCATCTTCTCAACACCTTTGAGATACTGATCCTCTACGTTGAGCTTGAACTGAATTTGAGAAAGCATAAGCTGAATGCGAGGGCCCAGGTAGGGTGTATCGTATTTGATCAAGTCTAGAGGAAGCCATAATTAGTACACAATGCACATCAGCACACGTTTCGTCTTCACTTTTTCCTCTTCTTCTCCTCGCTCTTGAATACGGAGTTTTGTAGCCGTGTGTTCTTACGGAGACCCGCCAAGCAGAGCAGCTGTCCTCGGGATAGGCCGTACGAGTAAGGAAACAGTCCACCAACCTAGCTTTGTGAAATTCGGCCTCGCTTTGGGCACGCCAGCTCCCGATTCCTGAGGAGCATAAGGGTGCCGAGGAGGCATCAGGTCGCCATGTTGACCAATCTGGCTGTACGGCGCAGTACTGTATCCGCCTTGTTGATCTCCCGCCCACGAGGCAGATTCGCCAGGCGGAGGAAGAGACGCAGGTCTCTTGTCGTCCGCACCAGAACTGGCACCGCCGAGGGACATGCCTTCCACACCCTGGCTCGTCTGTCTCAACCGGATATCTTGGAGCTTCTCCTCGAAAAACTGCAGATTGCGCCGGCCATCTCTCAGCTGGGTATCGATTCGAGAACGGTGATCTTCATTCGTGGTCTGCGAGCGCATAGCCTGGGCGGCATTGATGATGTTTTTCTCGCGTTCAATCTTGCGCAAGATGTCTTGCATCTTCTTCTCGTCTTCGCTCATGGCGGGCAGGGTTCAGGCGCGATATGTGCGCGCTACACCAAGGGTGGGGAGGGGGAAGACTGCCTTGAGGCTTGTCGGCGACGAAGGGCCGCAGGCCAGCAGCAATTAGGAAAAAAAGAAGGCGTGAACTGAAGCCAGACGTGAAACCAGAGCGCGCAACTCTGAGCCGAGTACTTGTCCAAGAAGAAGAAGACGCGGACAGATGCAGGACCGGAGGGCGGACGGGAGGCGAGTTTAGAATGGGGCTGGTGTGGCCGGGCGGGAGCTTGAGGTCGCGGGGGAGAAAATTGGACGAGTGGTTGAGCAATGAGTGGGTTGTTTTGTGGTGGTGCGAAAGAATGTCGTCAGTGACGGAGCAACAATGCCAGGGATGTTGCGGGTGCTTTAGCGTGCTTACGGAGTAGGTGCTACTATGTAGGTACATACTCGGTACATTAGGTATGTACTATGTAGTAGCCTATAGGTACATAACCGTACATACATTAGGTACCTAGGAGGTATGTATATTGTATATGGATACATGTATTGTAAATTTGTACTCGAGCTTGCTCCTACTGTACTCCGTAGATAGGTACATAGGCTATAGGCTATAGCTGTCAGATAGCTGCCAGACCGTTGCCCAGACACAGACACACAGTAGACACTCGACCAGCTGCTGCAAACAACCGACTCTAGATGTTCGATTCCAGTACGTACGGACTACTTCTCACTGGCACACGGCTATCAACGGTAAATTGACGAGGAGACTTTGGCAATTGAGCCACATTTCTGGCGGTGGCTGCCGCAGGGTTGACTCCTGGAGAGTCCTGGTCTTATTATTCTCGCGGCAGCCCTTCCAAGCCCCCAACGCAGTGAACGCACTCACCGACTACATACATATCTACATCAACACCTGCGGCCTTATCATGCTCCTCCTTCTTTTATTGCGTCTCCTGAGTCCTGAATTCTGATACAGTAGGTAAGCCATTGTACAATGTGCCCACAATCTGCCGTCTCCAAACGGCAAACATCCGTTTCAACTTTCAACCCAAACCCGATGCTCGCCTGTTGCCCGCCTCGCCTCGATGATGCCCAGCCGGCCCCACCAAGGCAACCGGTCGGTCTCCCAAATCGTAAATGTGGACGAGCGAATATGGATGGCCAATGATGGAGTCGCGTTATCAGCGCCCTTGTCTCGCTTCAAGTCGCTTGACACTTCCCTCGTTCTTCTCGTTCAACGAATTTCGGAGCACGGAGCCCGCCGATGGCCCGACTGACCTACATACCTACATACATACCTAGGTAGGTACCTCTATCGCGATTCGCGCCCGATGCTAAATAGTAAAACACCAGATTGTCCGCTCTCCATGGAATCCACGACACCAGACTGCTGGACCCCAGAACAAAAGGACTGGCATGCGTCGGCAGTCAGCCCGGCCAAACTCGGAGGCTGACAGAACTGAAATGATGCATTGCTTCCCATTACTTCCTTGACTCTGTCTCTGTCGGCGTCCGTCTCTGTTGGCGTCCATTGGACGCACCAGAGCGCACTTGCTTGACGCTCTTTTTCTTTCGAAGCTTATTATTGAACACGACGGAGCCTTTCTGAGAGTGCCATGTCCAATCTCTGAAAAGGCTTCATTCTACACCTGTCTATTCTGTTATGCTCTGTCCGGTTCAATATCGTGGCGTGCTTGCCGTTGTGCCAAATACAGTAGGTATGTACTGTATCATGTATGTACCTTGGTGCTACCCAACGACATCGAGTCACGCAGCTGACATCGGCATCGAATCATCGATGCACGTCTCGGTCCAGATCGGCCCGCTCCGCGAGTGTGCGGGTGTCTGACGAGATCGACGAGATCGACGAGATTTACGTACGTACACGAGGATACGGATGTGCGCCACAACGCCACTCTCGACAACGGAAAGCCTCTGCATCGCGAGAAGGCGATGAGGTTCTTCATGTTGTACGTATCTTGCATGCTCTCTGGACTCGCCTTTTACAACAAGGTCATGTTGGCCTGCTGGGAGTCCTGGGACATATCTCGCCATTTCCATAGTGCCAGATGTTGCCCACGCGTGAACCGCAGAGTGAAAACCAAAAGCAACAGGAAGAGAAATGTATAGGAATTAGGCATCATAAGGGTTGACCCTGTCTGAATGAAGGAAAAGCAGCAAAACTCGGCGTCTTCGTCAACATGTCTCTCGTTATGACTATAGTACAAGATGCTGGCCATGTATCTATGATGATGGAGCGAAATGCAGAGGAAGAGAGTCGTAAGTACACAAAAAAAGTAAAGTAACAGTGTCCGAAACCGCGCGGGCAGAGAAAAAAAGTCGATAAACCCCCCAAGATATGCATGCCTGCTTGGTGCTCTTTACCTCCTCATCACCATCAGCAGACTCCCCGCAATAGCAGCTCCAGCCACTACGCCCTGCAACGCCAGCGTCGACGCATCCTTCATCCGCAAATGAATCGTCCTCTCACTGAACAGATCCGCTGCCACACCCTTCCATTCCGCCGGATTCATGGCAATGTGCCTCCAAGACTCCCACGTACTTGACTCAGACAAAACTTCCTCCAACACCGCTGTTGACGGCAGCGCATCCTCAGCCACAACCTCCTGTACAGCAGCAGCCACCTGCGGAGACTCCTCCAACCGTCTCGCCAGCGCCATCCTCACAGCCTCCAGCTCTCCACGGACCTGCTCCATAACCCTCTCCTCCTCTTCCACCACTCCCTTGACAAGCCTCTTCCTCCTCCATGGCTCAGCAAAGAACTGCAGCACCACGAAGAGCAAGAAATTCATACCCATGAGGCCCCATGTACCCCATGTGCTTGCCCGGCGTATCCGATCACTCCAAATCTGTTCCTCGTGATAACGCTTCAAAATCCCAGCATTGAGGCGCTGGCTAAGGCTCTGCTCCTCGATTTCAGATTCCGTGAGTGCTTCTTGCGCTTTTGCCACCTCGCCCTCCAATTCGTGGTCTGTGCGGTACAGCGCCGTAAAGCGCTCCAGGTCGGTGGGCGACCAGGAGTCCTTTCGGGCCAGGAGAGTCGTCACTTCGCGTTGGGTGGTTGCTCGTTTTGTGTTGGAGGATTTGTAGGCTTGGCGGGCGGCGCGGACGGTGGCGTGGGCTTCTGCTAATTGGACTTCTAGTAGTCCGTTCTCGTGCTTGATGGCTTCGATGGAGGAGTATCCTGTGATGTCGTTGAGGGTTTGTGAGGCGTTGAGCATGCGTGCTTGGACGGTGTCCATGACGAGGCTGAACTTTTGGTTTAGGTTGCTGCGTCGACTATCTGTTTCTGAGGGGAGCTCGATGGACCGTGGGGGTAGCTCATTAGGAGATTGCGGTTCTTCTGGGATTGCGTCTGCGTTGCTTGTGGAGCTCGGAGGAGATTCTGAGTCTTTTGAAGAGCTCTGTGAGGTCTGCGAGGAGAACAGTCGCCTTGAGTGGGCGGGAGATTGGCGTTTTGCTTCGTTTATGAGGCATCTGCTGTTGGAAAAGCTCGGTAGCCGCGCTGGTCTTGACGTTGCGGCTAGGTACGGCGAGGGCCGTTGCATTAGCAGCCTCCGGCCACCTGCCAAGGCTACTCGAGCCATTGGAACACCGAGAGGCTGCATCACGTCTTGAGTCCGTCTGCAATGGCGGCAATGCTAGGCCTGTCGGATGTTGTTGATGGGCGCCAAAAGGTAATGCTGGTTCTCGTCGGCTCATGGCACGGCCGCACGGGGCCGTTTCTGCCACTCCGGGGCTGGAACCATTTCACCCATAGCTCCAGACCGCCTTTCGGGAACGAAGCGGCCAGAATCCAAATGCCGCGGCTGCCCCAACCAGTGCCTACGGAGTAGGAGGTACATAGGTATGTACCTATGTACCTACCTGGTAGCCGTAGACGGTAGCACTGTGTCCGATGGATCCACACACAGAAGATTGTGGAACACTGGAAGCTGAAGCTCATATAACTTTTTCCCCATCAGAGCCCAACGTCATCTCCTCCACGTCCCCAAGACCCGTTCTATATGCATCACGCCTTACAAGTTAGGTACAGCATCCCGAGAGGGCGGCCTGCCAAGCCTCGTCAGCCTTGTAGGTACGACTCCTTCTATGCTTTGTGCAAAAGACGGAGTTGTTACACTGACACCGCTTTGTTTGCTGCCCTGAAAGCCGCCACGCTCACACTGCACATGAGCCATCATGAAGGATGCGTACCTATCGATCCCCTCATTTTCTTCAGCGGCTGCACTATAGGTACTCTATTCGTAGTGCGAAACGTCTGTCGGCCTCGTCCACATTTCGCGAGCAGCTATGATGTCGCATTATCGAAGCTGTCATTAACTTGACAACACGTTTTCAAATTCCCCGGATTATTCCCCAGAGCTGCTGCACCATACTCTCAAAGATGACACCCACTCACCTATTTCGTCCAGACGGTTGGTGTGCAAACGGGCCATTCCTAGACAAAATGTGTGACTTGGTCTTGTTATTTGAGTATGGTTCAGCCACTTCGGAGGAGAAAATTAGAAACGCGTTGTGACTGACAGTGCAGTACTAAGTGTAGGTCAGTTCGGGATCTGTGTCGGCACTTGTATCGAAGGCGCCAGCATTTGCCCATTCTCACAGGCCTCTTGTTGAAAATTCATTGTCGTTATGCCCGTCATTATCAACTTCAGGCAACCCTGAGTAAACCTGAAGGCAGGCGGCATAGTCGCTTTTCACTGGGCGCCATCTCGATTCTCGAGGGTCTTCGATCCACCATCCATCTGTTTTTGGCCCCCTGTTGAACTTGCGGATAGCAACTGGTGGCCTAGCACCACTTACTAGTTGCCGAGCTTAGAGCGATATCGTCCGTTATTCGATCGTCCTCTTTGCCGGTGGGTAGCAAGCGCTTCGTGGCTTCCGGTGACTCACGTTTATCACTTATTGTGCGGCAGTCTTGCCCGTGTCGCAAGATGCCTCCTCAATTCTCTTACAAGTCCTTCAAGTCCTTCAAACGTCTTGTTTTCATGGCGGAGTGCTATCGAATTCCTCGTGTTTCATCAATCGCAGGTATAAGCCGGTCTCTGAGTTCTGTACCTTCGATCGAATTTCGAGGATCACACAGCCCTGAATGGATGATTCGGAGTCTTTTCATCAGAGTTTCAACATACTGGCGCTTAATGTTCTCAGGGGCCTTATCAAATCTTTCAAGGACAATTCGCTGAAGAAATGAGGCATTCCATCACGATGTGTATCAAGGCTATGACACGTGTGATAGTTGGGAATTGTTTGCCGTCCTCGGCGATGACCTGCCCTGGACACACTCGCCCTCTGTTGTATTAATGGCCTACGCGGCGCACGGAATGGGTCTTTCTCGTGGTTCACATTATAAGATGCATCCCCATGTGGTCTATCAAGATGTCGGAATCCTCAAGGCTCCGTCGCTATACATCAATGACATTGTTCCGTCTTTTCCTCACTTTAACTTGTCCTGGACACACGTCACGGTTTCACAAGTTACAATGTCTGATGGCCAATCCTTCAGAGACAGACAGCACAGCACTGAAGTGACTTCTGATTCTGAGTAGTCTGAGGTCGAATGGCCGACACGATCGCCTACTCTGTCCACCTCGGCTAGGCTCTGGTACCCGAGATGGATTGTGGCGCATGGAAGGCATGGCATAGACGGCGAATTAACGGAAGACTTGTCTCGTCTGGTGCTCAACATGAGTCTGCAACTTGCAAGAGCAACCTCGCCGCGAAATGTAACTGGGCACTTGCACACTCCTTGCCGGGACAGCTTCTGCAAACATAAAACATGAAGACGGAAAGGGGACTTCCCAGCATCCCACGTGTTCTCATAATGCTGGGACACCAGATACATACTGGAAACAAATTTGATGCGCGCCCAGCATTTTGTTTCCTCCAATCCTCTCTGAGCGGACTACCGCGACTATTCGCCGCTCTGTCGTGCTGACACGCGACGTCCTGATGTGAGACACGGGACGTTGACATTGAATTACTGTACACCATCGCACACCAACGTGTAAGCGCGCAATCAAATCCCCCATGACGCGTAAAACGTGATTCGAGTAATCGCCCTTGCAGCACAGGAGAAGCAAGACGCCCAGGTCAGGGCGCCCTGACTTCCTGCGTGACGGAGAATCGCGAGGCAGCTTGTTACACCAAAGAGCGCGTCTTGGCAAATACTTGGCAACTTGGCGCGACCTCAGCCCGCCACCGGGGAGCCAGGAAAGACAAAGAGACGGCTAAGCCTTATTATTATTACAAGTCGTCTTCGATGATACCTCTGACCGCTTCTTGTCCTCCTTGTTTCAACCAGAACCATTTGTAATGAAGACCCCATCCTTCCAACCTCCCCGTCCTCGCAGTCGAGACTCAAATTAAGACCAGGTCGCGCGGGCGACCAGCCCACCGCGAAATTTGTCTCTTGTAAACAATCATCAACATTTGTCGCCAATCTTGGAGACCCGGCCCCGGAGGTAAGGCCGGAATTGTTTCGCCCTCTAACTAAGAAAGCACAAAACACCAAACAAATCTCACCAACCACGATGCCGACCCCGACCCAGTACTTCGGCTACCTTGTCACGAACGTCGGCCCCCTGACCACCCACTTCACTCCCGCAGCGTCCTGTGCCACAGCGAAACCCAACGTATACATCGTAACGCAGCTCGCAGACACCCGCGGTCTATTCGGCTTCCCCAGCTGTGAGGCCCCTAAGTATGACGGCTGTCTTCCCCAGGGAGAGTCCCTTGATAGACTCAATCGCGACCTAGCCACCCATCCACGCAATGGAAACCTTGCGTACCATTCCCCCGGCCTCCAATGTCCCTCTGGATGGAAAAAGGCAGGCCGTGTCGTCGGCACCGATACCCAGGCCACGAAACCGCGCGGGGACCCAAGCTTCAAGGGGATCAACATGTCCACCATGATGCAAAATGGAAACCCGGGCCCCTTGCCCAAATTACACGCATATGCGAGTATTCTGGATCCAGGCGAGACGCTCGTATGGTGTTGTCCCAAGTATGATGCTTCTTGCCCTGGGACCTCCCGAACCAAAACGAGGTCCCTCTCACAACTGAAGTAAAAGTGCGGCGTTTTTTTCGTCATTGTGAAATAGAGACTAATGGTGCGAGAACACGCAGAGGCTTCACAGCCAACGCCGATGCTACATGTACCTCTGATCTAGGCCCCTTCTCCTCCTTCAGCTACACGCAACGATGTGAGATCTATCTACCCTCGCAGGATCTCCTGACCATCACATCGCATCAGGGGACTCTCTTGCCGAATCCTCTGGTCGTCATCACGCCGGCCGTGACTGATATGAGCTCGTCCACGTTTACGATTGCGACGGCTGAAACGCCGAGTCTTACTATTGTCAGCGCTGTGCCGGTGGTGGCTTTGATACATAAGTCGTCGGATAGGAAGGAAAAGGGGCATGCGTCGCCGCCTACGGTGGATGATGACGAGGATGATAGTGCGTCGAGGACGTTGCGACCGAGCTTGGTGGGCGTTATTTTGGGGAGTATATTGGTGCTTTGGATGTCTATGAGCTGAGCGGCTTCTACTATTAGCGCGTGCGTGGGTGACGGTCTTCTTTTCATACATCTTCTCGTCCTTTCTATATCCCCTTTCTGCTTTTAAGTGTTTCGTGCATTGTTGTTCTGTTTCAAAATTTTCTTCCCTTTGGCCTTCTCGTTCTTCTTCTTTTCCCTGCAACTTTTCTTCCTCTTTCTCATGGCAACAATATGCTCATGATCTTATCCTCACCGCTTGGCAGGATGTGTCCTGTGTGATGAACCTATTTATTCACTGTCTTGAATCTGTGTCCATATTCACTTGTCCCCATTTTCCTCTGCTCCTTCATTTGATCACTAACTGTACTGTGTACAAACCACATGTCAGCGCCGCTGCTCAGTGCCCAACGACCACGCAGTCTGCGTATGCATCACCAATTAGCCAAAACCTCACTCTTCATCCGATACGACGGGGGGTTTAACGATGCCCTCTTCCACAACAAGCTACTTGATTACTCTCCATACAAAACTCGCGTGAAACGTCCAGAGAGACGCGGACTTTGCGCGGTATATCGTAGCACTATTGCTCACTTCCTTGACTTGACGAGACTTGGGCCACTTGGCAGGTCAGGTGACTTGGCGGCAGCACTGAGCACTAAAGCAGGACTGAGTTCTGTAAAGAACAGGCAAAGCCAGAGACCTATCAGGCCGAAACACAACCCCATTTTACTTGGTATGACGTGGCCTACGCGCGCGGAAGTCTACTGAGCAGTGAGCGAACACAGTGTTACTGTGTTCTCGCAAGTGAGACTGAGGATCAGGAAATGGTGCGAAGCTTGACGTTGGCCAGACTTCCAGAGTGGTCTTGGACTCTTGGCCCTTGGGTGCACAGGTAGGTACATAGATGCCAATTATCACGTTCCTTGGCAAGGGCACACGTATGCCCGACCAAACTTGCACGTGAGCTGGATAGAAGAAGCACACGCTGCATAGTAGCCCATTCTTCATTTCGTCTTTCTGTGTCTGTGACTAGACGAACGCTATCCCTGTCCAAGACAGAGCAGCTCGCGATGCCAAGGAAGGTTGGCTAACTTGGCTTGGATCCATAAGCCCACAATCCAGCTCGAAGTGAATGGTGCTAGAGTCTAGACAATTTGGCCGGTCGGCAAAAGTCTTGAAAGGCATGATAAAACAGTACATATGTAGTCGGTCACCGACATTGTATACTATACCAACTTCATTACAGAGCAAGTTCATCTCCAGACTCCAGTTGGAGTATTAGCTCTTTTCTCGACAGGTACCCGAGCTAATTTGCTCGATGTGAGCTGTATGTGTAATCAATCAAAAAGGATGATGTGCGCGATGATGGATCCCATATATCTCACGGTCAGTCGTCGGTCACGCGTGCAACTTGGTGGACCGGGCGGATCCCAAACGGACATGTACTTTTATGATGTGCAGGATGCACTTTCAGTTCTGATCAGTGATGAATCATGACCCTGTGCTCACTGCTGACCTTCGAAATGGAATCGCATATTCCCATGTCCCTACCAGGTACCTAGGTACCTATAAATAGTTTTCAGCGTTGCCCCTGGAAACAGTGTCAGAAGAAAAGAGAAGAAAAGGCGGGAGGGGAGGGAACTAAAAGAGCTTGGAGCTCAGCTGGTGCCTGGTGGGCAATGTTCCATGTTCAGTGTGCGGTTTGACGGAAGTGGGCAAAGCAGGACAACGAAATGGTGTATTTACATACGTGGCTGGTAGTTTTGGTGCTAAAATACCTCCAAGTACTCCGTATCGTCATGGTATGTACATACTGAGCCGGCAGGCAGGTAGCCCTGATCATGATGCCGAGGCTTGAATTTCACAACATATCAGGCAGAACTGGATACCATCACAACAATACAGCTGCTGCAGCCTGCAACAAGTCGATCAAAAACCATCTACTCCGTACATTCACACTTCACACACGAAGACAACGCCACTGGTAAACATATAAAGTCAAATCATAATCGAGCACATCATTCAGCCGATACCATCACGGCCCTCCTCGTAATAGCTATGTGGGAAAGAAAAGTGAAGAGCATCGTGGGGTATATGTTACAGAAATCGCTGAGCCTCCCAAGCGACCAGTTTGATGTTTTGATCAGCTGTTGGTCCTGTAAGCGTCGGGTAGAACACAACAGGAAATAAGAGATAAAGAAAAAAAAGAGCACTAGTTTGTGCACTGCGAGCGACGATGAAGATCAAGAGGGAATACAAACAGAAAAAAAAAGAGAGAGAGGAACAAAGAAGGAAAAGAGACAATGCAAGGGAATACAAGGTTTGTAAGGTATGTCGCAAATAGGTCATTTCACCGTATGTGAAAAAAAAAACAAAAAAAAGAAAGTGAAAAAGAAAGTGAAAAAGAAAGATGAAAAAAAATGTTTCCAGACCATCATGATTCGTCAAACAGAGCCAAAGCGGCTACTCCATATCCGCGACATTCCCATCCTCACGCCCCCCAACGGTACAGCGCAACGGCGCCCTCCCCAACCCCCCAAACTTGGGCCTTCTCCGAAGATCCCGCCTCTTCTCAGAATCAAGACTCCCCGCGCGATCTTCCTCACTCGCCTCATCAATACGGTCATCCACGAGCTTCAATCGACGAAGGCCACCCCCCGTACCGCTCGTGAGCCTCTTGGTTCTGCCTCCCTTGGCGGAGGCTGGCTTGGCGGGGAGCACGTCGCTCTCGTCGTCTGACTCGTAGTCGTACCCGAGAGCTTTGAGGCGTTGTTTGCGGCTCATTCCGCCGCTGTGATGATCGCAGGGGGTGCTCGGTGCTGCTGAGCCAACGGCTGTGTCGTCTCCGTGGAGGTTGGAGAGGACGCGGCATACTAGGCACGGGGATGGAGTTGTGTCTGTGACTAGGCCTGGTAGATTGGCGCTTAGATCGCGGAGACCGGCATCGTGGAACAGAGAGCCTTCGGTGTCGTTGAATCTGGACTGGCGCTTTTCCGTGAAGGAGTCGACGTCGGAGTAGTCGGAAGTGAGGCACTCGGCGTGCTCAATATTCATGATGCCGGACTGATAGCATACATCGTCACTGTAGCACACTTCGGGGAAAGGCCCGACCCCGTGATCCTCATCCAGCGTGGAAAAGGTAGGACAGATTTGGTAGCCATCGCCAGCTGAGGCTGAGCTTCTGCCGTCGAACATAGTGGGATGTGCGGACAGAGATTTGGGGCTTGCCAGGGAGTCGATCGAAGTCGCCTTGGTATGCCGGCTACTGCTCGGATATCCGGCCGCGCTGCTGCCGCTCCTGCTCCCATAGTCGGAGAATTCTGCCGTCGTCGGCGTGCTGTTGCTCAGTGGCAATGACCCTGGGTGTAGCGACGAGCGCCGCTGCGGAACCTTTTGAGGGCCCAGCTCTCCGTCCAAGGCCATACCCTTCTGTGCCATTTCCAAGAGTGCCTTCCAATCAACGGAGAGTGGCAGCTGGGCCAGTGATTCGTCAACGGCACGGCGCACGGCATCGTGCAGTTCTGGGTGGTGAAACAGTGGTGCAGATCCACCAAGTTGTGGCTTGGCTGCATGGACAGGCGCAGCACGAGAAGCACCAGAGTTAAGCTCGGCCTCGTTGTCGACAGGATGCAATCTGTCGAGATGGGGGTGGAGATCCTCTTCTGAAGATAAATGAGGGCGTACATAGCCACTCAAACTCGACATGCCCGTTGCGGATGCAGCACGTCGGCACTCATTCTCTCCCCTCTGGCCACCTGCACTGTGAGAATAACTTTGCTCGCGCCTTACAGACAGGCTACTTTGAGAGCGATATCGGGGGACACACGGCGGCGAAATTGATCTGTCTCGTAGCTTTGAAGGACGCCGCGATTGCCTCGCGTGGCTTGGGCTGGCGCCTGACACTGGTGGCCCGATCGATATCCGTGTGCTGTTCACATTGTGTGTGTTTCGCGATATGCCAGAGCGGGTCGTACCAGACTGGCGGTCTGTTGACGCCGAGCTTCCAGGTCGAGCTGCTGGAGAAGGAGGAGACACGACGGATCGTTGCAGGCCACGGACTCCCTGTCTGGACGCCTGTCTGGGTTCCAATGAGAGACCTGATGATGGCCGAGTTGGTGTCCAGTTCTTAGTCACGCTCATGTCACCCGCCTCGCTGCCGCCTCGGATATTGCTCCGACTGGCTCGGTAGGAAGGTTGAGCTGATTCTCGTCTGATCATAGAAGGATTTTGTGATGAGATACTGGATTTGCGCGCATAAAATTCGCGGGCGGCCGCACTCTGTACGTCGACCCCATTTTCTCCCATGTTTCTCTCGGCCACGTCCTCTCCGTAGTCTCGAACACCAGTCGCTTGCACACGGGATCGGAAATCGTGCGGCCTAATGCCACCTTGCGCATCCAGGATGTCGACATGAGCCTGTGGCCGTGAAAGCGAAGCAGCCATCGAATCACTAATGGAGGGCACGAATGACGACCGGAGGCCTGTACTCAATGTTAGCCTTTCTCTTCCCATGTAGGCCATGACATATTCGGACAGTCGGCGCTTACTGGTTTCTGAGCCTATGAGTACGGAACGGCCATTCTTGAAGCGAAAAGACCGCTCAGATTTTGCGTCGTCGGCGAACCGCTTGTTGAGGAAGTTTAGAAATCCCATGGCTGTCTGTTGGCTACGGCCATGGAACCGCCAAGAGGCGTGGGACGTTTGGCGACTGTGTCGTATAGCCCCAGGTGGAAGTAATGTAATAAACTTCTTCGCTGCAGTGAATAATCCGAAGTCGCTTCGAGTCAAGACTTGAAACAGACAAGCATCAACTTCGCAGTTTGAAATGACCAACAAAGGGTTTCAAAGAAACGGCACCAGCGCGGCATGAGGGAAGCAGTAAATATACCATGGCAAGGGTTGCCTTGATGATGAGCAATGTAGCCACACCGTCCAGTAGGTTCCTGGCCACGCGCCTCGAGCTCTCTGCCCGTGCGTGCCAGTGGCCACGGATGAAACTAAAACAAAATGGCGGCATCCTGCATCACAGCGGCACACTACTCCGTAATAACATCAGGCGAAAGAGCTTTCACAATACACGCCTTGGTGTGGACCGTAATGACGTTACGCCCGTGGTCCGTGGACGTCGAGACGTGGCGTCTGGAAACATCTCTTATTGGACAGACGTTTTCCTCTTTTGCGATCGCTGCGAGTTCCGTCTCCGGGCCCTTTCGGGACAGGGGCAGGGGGGTTAAGCCTCAAGGTATGTACGTTCAGTACCTACATACCTACGGTCTACCTATGTACATATGTAAGTATGTACGGAGTACCTATCCGTAGGGAAGTTTGTCTTCCCCTTTACTCCGTATCGAAAGCCAGTATGTACGGAGTGCAATCAAAACAATCAAAAGCGCGACGTCGTGCATGGGTTACTGAACAGCTCAGGCCACCAAAGAGAAATGTCCACTTAGAACGCTAAGAGGTATTCCATCTGACGTCCCAAGGTGGATTGTCCGTTGTTGAACAACTCGAACCTGAACAGTGAAGACAGGGACGCAGTGAACTAATAATAAGGGACCAGCGAGACGGCCCAGACCCCTGACTGCAAGAGAGGAGGCAAGACTTGGACCGGATCCGCCCGTCAACATTGAACAAACTTCAAGCCTCTTTCATGACTGTCTCCAGTTTCCTCGAGACCTCCGTACCTCGAGCCGCTCGTCAAACATGCAGAGTAGGTACCTGCCACTCATTGTCTGGCCACTCTCTGCATTGTCGCGAGACAGGGTAACGTGGGTTGTTATCTTTTTTTTTTTTTAAAAAAAAAAAAAATTAATCTCAGTGAGTATGTAGTTAGTATCAGGCTGGCCGCTGCTCCAAGGTGCTTGAGCCAAGACGCAACAGTGAAGGATGCCAGCCTCGACCTTTTTGATCAGGTCTGGACTCATTCTTGACTCCTTCACCAAAAATAAGCCATGGCCTGAGTGGTCGTGATAGGAAACCCCTGGTTGAAAGCCGAAATGCATGATAAGCCAGACCACGAGGCGAGCTCGCAGCGGGGCAAGTCGAATTGTTCGCAGACACTGGACGGGGCTCTTAGCCTCTTTTATTACATAGTCCTGACTCCTGTCCGCTAGGTATACTCCCGGCTCCGTAATAATGAATGAAAGCAGCAGAAGGCCCTCAAGTTCTCAACGGTTTCCGAGACGCCAGGTCAGCCGATCGCTCACCCGCGCGCTAGAAGTCGCCACGTTTTCTCAGGGTTTTGGGGAGGTTTTGTTCTCGATTTTGTTTCAGTCCCACATCAGATGGGAGGCGCATGTACTCCGTATTTTCGGGGCTTTTCGAGCAGTCGACCACTCGGCGAGACCGGATACTTCGGCAAGCTGCAGGCAATATGTACCGACAGCACCCTTCGGAGGCCCCGAGCGGAGAAGAATCACTGCACTGTCAAGTTGTATGCTAAGGAGTTGAACAGAACAAAGAAGATCCCGGATGGCCTCACATTGAACCAGTGAACTTGCCTGCGGACTCGGAGAATAGGAGCAATTCATCTGGTCTCTCTTTGTAGCTCTAAGCTGAGACAAAGACGCCAGCGCGCGACCAGCACATGTTTCATCTAGGTATATATGTGTCGTAAATAAATGGTCAAAGACAGAATGTGAAAGATGGACACGGGCGTGCGAGCTACTAATGACTGCATCTTTTGTCTCAAGGGATCAGATCATTGAGACTCTGCAGCCGCCTTTGTTACCGATATGGTATCGCTGCAGTGACGCCAGTGGCCAAGACTTGGAAGTTGGGTATCTCTCGCCGTAAATACTCGGCAGCTATGTAGTTGATGTG
Source organism: Claviceps sp. LM84 group G4 (assembly GCA_018360345.1). NCBI lineage: Eukaryota > Fungi > Ascomycota > Sordariomycetes > Hypocreales > Clavicipitaceae > Claviceps > Claviceps sp. LM84 group G4. The sequence goes on along the minus strand of SRQH01000139.1, from coordinate 30,990 downwards.
ATCAGCTGACGTACATGTATCTGCTCGATCCTCGCATCCTTTGTTGAGATCTTCGGAGGATGGACGTCAACCGTGGTGATGTGCGCGGAACGACTCAATAGAAGCCAATAAGTACTCACATGAACGGTGAAAGCAAGTGTCGCTCAAATGCGATTGCGTGTTATTATTATCGAGGCGTCCAACGATAAGTTTTGAAGTGACACTCTTCATCGTCTACCTAATCGCCCATTCGACGAAGGGATGTCGTGCCAGTTTGCTTGGATCCTTTGATGAGTCTTGAAAGACCCCTGGCACCAATGCAAATGGCCACAAGTGACAAGCCAACAAATGAAGTATGTATGTACATACCTACACGATTGCCTGCCACGTTCGCTCCTGCTGTTTCTAGCGCCTACTCCGTACACGCACAAACTTCCAATCTCCGCCCCCGCAGCACGCCAAATGACGCGAACCCTACCTATCTAGGTTGTAGTATGTACCTGTGTACATATATGTATGTACATTGTATCATGTATGTGCTTTGAAGCCTTGTAAGTTGTACATACTAGGTACCTAAATTGTGCAGCTTGCCGCCTGATGACTGATGAGCCACATACATTCACATTGAACAAGCATGTCTTTGACTCAGACCTGACTTGCCGGCGGCCGCATAAGCATCGATCAATTATTTAAACGCCAATGTTCTGACAATCCGCGACTCCGCGAGTAACTTGTTTTGGCCTCGCGAAAGAACGTCAGTGCTCTTGGCCCGGACGTCCTCGCCCAGCCACAGCTGACCAGACGCGACACCCCGCAAGTGGCACTTCTGTAGGTATGTACATACATCATGTGTATGATGTAGGTAAGGTACATTTTACCGTGAACTAATCTTCCACCGTAAGATGTACCCGAAACGGTAGACGGTACTTTGTCTCTATCATCAGCCATCTTCACTTTACTGCCTGCGCCTCCTCGGAGAAGGCGGCTGACCAACTCTGTTGACTCTTGAGTCTTGAGTCTTGAGTGAGCACTGAGAGCCCCGTGCGCCCGCCACTAGCAAGGAGAATGACGAAAGCCATCGCCATGACATGAGACTTGATCGCCCATAATAAGAGACAGTTGCCGATCTTGAATACCTATCCGTCAAGCATGAGATGCGGGATGGGCCCATGCCTGCAGGGCTTTCATACCTACGCAGGAACTTTCTTCTACCTATGTATGTACCTATGTAGTTGTCTCGCAATGATGTCCCGCTCTTCCTTATTCTGGCGATAGTACTCCGTGTTATTTATACTCAGTACATGCAATACCTACATTGTTACATACCTCCTACTAACCAGGAGTTAAGCGGCCCGACGCTCTCATCCGTGGACCGTGAAGCAGATGTCAAGAAGCAGCTGGATATATGTAGGTATGTACGGAGTACGTTGCCGTGATTCCGCGGAGAGTCGAGACGCAACCCCACCAAGGAGGAAAAACGCACATGAAAGGGGCTTGATGGTCTTGACCACCTCATGGACCGCTGGATTTGTTTTTTCGTCGTAGCTACTCCGTACCTACCTGGGAATGGGGCAATGCTGGGTTCAGCCAGGTACTTCATATATTCGGACACAATCATGGCACACATTCTGCACAAGAAATCGTGTCTTTCGTCAGAGTCTTCAATTTCGCTGGTCTTATCTTGGAGTGCATGCATGCGTTGCGAGACGATAATCTCATCACCTCAGTCTCCAACAGCGGCAATATGTATATGCACCTCATCGGGGCGTACAGCAGAGCGCACAGCAGCCCTGGGCCCTGGCTTTATACTATCTTGTAGGTACCAGCCGTGTTACCAAGCGCCTCATGTTTTCAGGACTCAAATGAACATTGAGCGCCATGTCATGATCCCAGGGAAATCTTCGTCAGAGCAGTTTGCAGAGCAGGTAAATACCTAGGTAGAATAGACCCGTGGAGAAGAAAGGGACAGAAGAACAAGCGAGAAAAATGGGAAGAAAAGGAAAGGAAAAGAAGTTGTCACAAGAAGTTGACTCTCTTTGTTTCCTCTGTATCCCGGTTAGGGCTGATCGAATGTCGATTTCTCCTTAGCGCTTAGGCTCTGTCTTGGAATCGGATCGAGACAGCATCGAGATACCTCGCAACGTGTGGTGTTTTAAAAGGTGACCAAGAACGGGCACACAAAGCATACGTAGCGAGATAGGGGGAAAGTAAGCAGCCTGTCCAGTGTCATGGGAATGTGTGATTCCGGACTCCTGACTCGGGCTTTTGACAGAAAGTAATCAGGGCATGCCAGTACGATCGCGTCAAGGATCTAATTGTTAGTCTAGGTGGGAAGATCCCACGAACACGGCACCGGCTCATCCGCATCCGTGGTAAGTCGGGATTGGAAATCAACACAACAGATCTTGCCATGTATGATGTAACAGCTTATCAGCTCCTATCGCGCCGTCAAAATTCGGAGAACAACTACGTAGCGAGAAGGCATAGTAGACAGAGGACCTCCTGCAGAGTGTACGACTGTTCCTCCTTTGCATGCTCTGTTCCTGTTTTTGGTCGCCCTGTCAAATCCGACGTCTGCATGGGTACCTACCAACTTGGTACATCCTTCGACTTCGACGAACGGACAACATCGCCGGCCTCTTTTCGCGTCCCAGCGACCAAGCCAGACTGTCCCAACACCGTCAAAAGGCCGGTCAAGGCGATCATCGGGCGGTATTACCCTTGGGTAACTTTTCAACCTCGAGACAACCAGGTACATCTGCGATAAAAATTATGGTCATTTCTCCAATGGAATGCTGGGAATTGATCATGAAGGAGGCATGTGATCTTGCTCTCTGACACGCCAGCGAAGGAACCGAAGCCAATCGCTGATCATAAGATAACTCTGATGGTGGAAAAAAGTGGTTTCTTGCATGTTAATCACATCACGACCAGCAGCAGCACGGGAGGAGATCGAAGCATTGGCGGTCAAGCCTCCTCTCCAGACGCCAAAAGTTCAGATGACAGACAGTCAGTCGACTCTAGGACCTTCGAGAGGTGACTCGAGTGCTCTGAGCACCTCCTCGATACTGTGGTAAAGCGCACGTGTAAGACATTTCACGAACAGCAGCAGCACGGGAGGAGACCGAAGTCTTGGCGATCAAGCATCCTCTCCAGACGTTCATAGTCCAGGAGATTCAGCGACACCTTGTGAGGATCGAAAATCTCTGTTTTTGAGACCTATACACTCACTACCGTCCTCAAACGCCCAAGTTGCGGAGACCGTACCAAACGCCCAAAACGCCAATTTCCCGCTAGACAAAGACAAACACGAAGATATTTTGCAGTCTTCGTGGTTAACCTCTTTAATCGCGGCGGGGGGGACGGTCTCCGTAGCGGTGGGGACCACGCTCGTTGGGGTTATTTTGCGTCACCTGCGTCACGTTGACGGGGATGGAGTCAAACTGAAAAGCATCACGTTAGCATCTTGTAGCGCGTTCTAAGGTAGCGCAGCAATGAACATGGATAGGAAGAACAACATACGCCAAGGTGCTTCAGCAAGTCCTTCGTCTCCGAATCAATGTCGAGCTGGCCCGACTCGTTCTGCGTAAAATCGAGGGCAGATACCTCTGGAACGTATTGATCTTTCCGCTCGCGCTCTTCTTCTTGCAATTTGAAGGAGATTCCGCGGACAGGGCCACGTTGAATCCTCTTCATCAAGTGGGTGGTATATCCGGCAATCTGCGATCATTTCGTGTCAGCCTTTCGAGGTTGAAGGTGAACATTGCAAGTGATGTGCGTCCAGTCTACCCCGGGATTATTCAAGCAAAGCGATTCCGGGTGAAAGGCCTGCTTCCGTGCGTAGATATAGGACGCGGACGGCGGATGCCCTTTGTTTGCTGACCTTGTTGCGGAGACGCTTGGAAGCGATGACCGCGATTTCATCGCATATTCTCTTGTTGGTCTCGAAGTCGAGAGTGAGTTTGGGATAATAACGCTCGATTATCACCTTGGAGGACTTCTTGACAGTCTTCGTACGGACTCGGCCCATTATGACGGTGTTGGATAGACTGGCTTGGTCGTTGGGTGAGAAATGGGTTGGCGATGTTGACCGGGTGACTCTTGGCTTGGTGGAAGTTGGTGCGTATCAAGAGAAGGGAGAGCTGTAGCGACTGAGGTGTGACCGTGTGACTCGTGAGAATGGAAATCAGGGCTCTGAAAGGTCACGTGATTTTGATGTCCCTTGCCTTATTTGGCGTAGATTGGTACATATGTTAGGTACCTGGTACCTATGTATGTACTCCTATTGATGATTTGATCATGTACTTGCTGATGAAGGAATGAAGGAGAGATGCTCGGAAACTGTCGGAATCGCTGACTACGAAATGTGACCGGTTATGTCACGTGTGCGTTTATCACGCACGCTCATTGGCTGCCGCCGTATCGGCCCGAAGATTCCAATTTCCTGCATGTTGTGGCCTCGTTCTTCCCACTTTCCCTTCGCTCTCTTCTTTCATAGACAGATACACAAATATACAGACACATACATACACAAATATACAGACACAAATAACAGACATTGAAGACACCATATTGCATATAAGCCAACCATGCAATCGTGTCACGTCTCATAATATTATGTTTATTGTTCAACCTGTCAAACCAACAGATGCAGTTGCACAAAGGATTACCTAGATGTAGACTGGGGCTGTAGCTCACTGCTGTAGCCAGTTAGGTAGATGTGAAGATTCAAGAAGGCCCTCCTACAGCCTGTGGAGAAGCCTAGGTATTGGAGCGAGTGATGTGACGAGCGTCGCGCAGGATGTATGTTTTGTAATGTCGCACAAGGAAGTGAATAGTGATCTTGTGTTACGATGGGATGAAGGCCGAAGAGAGGGAAGAATCATGCACGCCCGCCTCGGCGCCTTCTGCAAGGCTCAGTGTGTGCAGTGATGACGTATTCGTCTTGACAAAGACGTTTGTCATACGTACTCTGAGAGGGTGCATGAGAGACGGAGATGAGCGTTGCACGGATACGATTGTAATGTCTATTTGTAGTTGGGGGTTGTGCTATGTGAGTGCATGCGATGATTTGTGAAACGAGATGCATGTGATCATGTGATGGGTGTACAGGAAGCATGAAGGGCAATGGATACAGGAGGAAATAGAAACTTGAAAGTGGGAGTGTGCAGTAAGCATAGCTAATGGAAGTATAACTCCAAATAAGGAGGGATGTGTGTAGACTGGTAGAGGCACTTGGTTGTATAGTGTATACGGTAGGTATACAATGTGAGAATAGGAGTAGTGGTCACTGGTTTGTAATTGCATCAGATCGGTTTGCACAATAGCTAAGATGCATGCAGAATGATTGACGCTGGATATAAATTACAAATGTTTATGGTACTGTTATCCCCTCCCTCAGAAGTGACTGTGACACAGAGCTAAGGTGATGAGAAATGGACAAATTATATGAACAAACAAGCGACAAGTAACAAGCGGCAAGTGTGAAAGATACCTAGGGTATCCAAAAACGGCGTTACAGCAATAGCTGGGACAAAAGACAAGAACCAAGTAGCAGAAGAGTAGGTACTAGGAGGTAGTTGAGAACATCAGAGAAGGAATTTTGAAGATGAGAATGAGAAGAAAAATAATAAAAAGATAAGTGAGAAATATAAGAAGTAGACAAAAGAAGAGAAGAGTCAAGAGAAGAGAAGAAGAAGAAGAAGAAGAAGAAGTATAGGGGAAAAGAGAAGAAAAAAAAAGTCCATCAAGCACCAAAACACCGCGTGAACACAAACACTCACCCCCGGGCCCCAACCCGATCCCCAAGTTCAAACAGCAACCCCTACAAAAAAGCCCTCTTATCAGCCTTCATCGTCAAACCAAACAACTCATCCACAAACGCCGCATCTGGAAACCTCCCCTCCAGATCCTCCCCCCCCGCCGTCGCACTATAAAACCTCTCGGCCATAACCACCGTCCCCGCGCGCGACCTCCCCCCCATGCCTACCATCTCTGCCGCATCACAATCCTGATGCTGCACATTGATAGATACCTCCTGCGAGACCATGATGCCGCCCAGGGAATGCATATGTAAGTGCTTATCAGGACTGCCGCTAGTACCACCACTCCCACGTCTATCACTCTTGTGGTGATGGATCGTCGTCGTGACAACCTCCTTCACGGCAGAGTCCTGGCTCGAGGAGTCATCAAAGATGGAGTCAGGAGAATTAGGCGTGGAGGGCATCGAGGCCGTCGCATTCGCGAAACGTTCTTGGGAGCGCGTCGTAGGAAGGACGGGTCGTGTGGTTGAGGCGCCGCGACGGCAAGGTATGGCAGCGGAGACAGCGCGGGATATGAGGCTTGGTTTCCGGACAGAGGTTGGAGGAACTGGGGAGGATACGGTCGCGGCTCGGGATGGTGCGTCGAGGACCGCGGAGGAGAGGTCCCGGTGGACCATGTGGGAGAATTCGACGTGGTGCGGTGAGCCATCGTAGGTGAGTTGGCGCATCTTGAAGAAGGTGAGGGGTGTGAATTCGCAGTGTGGTGCGAGGGGGCTCGCGTGGATGGGCATGACGAGTTGGAAGGCGATGAGGGTGCACCGGGCGAGCTGTTGAGGCTGGCCGGAGTGTTGGCTGCCGGCACAGGGGAGTTGGACGGAGCGAGGAAGGAGTGTGGCCTCGTCGAAGGCTTCATCGCCGAGGACGTCGCGTAGAGTGGACATGGCGGCGCGGAGGGCCGTCGCAAACGTCTTTTCGTCGGTCGAGGCAAAGTGTAGCTGGCGCTCGATGCGGCCAAGGATGGCGGCTAGAGTGAGGCCACGCAGGCTGAATACAAAGGCCTCATGTGCGGGATCCAGACGTTGCATAGGCAGCGCAACGCATGGCAGCAGATTTCGCGCTGATTTCTGGGCCAGAACGTCAAAGCCGGAGCGGTCGAGGCGTGCGCGTACGGCAAATAGGCCGACATGTACGCCTGGGGCCAGCAATGTGGTCGAGTCTCGCTGCGTCGACATGGCGCGGAGCCGTGCCTCCAGATCGGGAGTCTTGATGTGCATGCTGGCTCGGATCGTGCCGACGACCTGGTGTACTTCGGCAAACCGGAAGCCGGCCGCTTCGAGCCGCTCCACGTCGCGCTTGCCGTCCGCCCGACGTACCAGGAACATGAGACATCCGCGGCCGTACTCCTGCACGCTCGCCGCGTTGGGCTGGAACCCCTTTTCCGCCAGCCCGTGCAGGCTGAAACTGTCCATTGACAGAACCGGACGCTTCCGCGGCGCTGCCCTCGACTCGCCCGTCACAAACATGTCGTCCCATAAGGTGCCCGCGCGGCTGAGCGTCTCCTTGGTCTTGGTCGCGAGAGCCTCGGCCGTGACGCAGAAGAGCTCGCGCAGGATAGTGTCGTAGTCGTCTACTAGGAGTCCGTCAACGCCAACCAACTTGACGCCCGTGCGGCCCGCTCGGCCTGTGTGATTCTCCTGGGCGAGCAGCGCGATGTGGCGGGCCATTTTGCCCATCATCTTAGTCATGGTGTCCCAGTTGCGCGAGGCGCGGAACATCCAGTGGAAGAGGGGATGATTTGTGTTGAACACATCGTCGTTGGACTGCCTGTGTTAGCCTTGGGATTTTATTCTTGCCGACTCCGCGCACAACCAGTTTCTTAAACACATGGAGCACCAACCTTGGGCAGATATGTGTCCGTCACGACCTCGCTGGGAAGATACCCATCCTGCGTCACCATGATGCGGCCCTTGTCGTCAAAGACGCCTGCTGCGAGCACCACCTGCTGTGACTTGCTCGCATAATCGCGCCGTACCCATGTCGAGTAGATGGCTAAGCACGTCATGAGTATACCTGCCGAAATGGCCTTAAGAGAATGGGTTAGCATTTGTTGGTCTTGTCCAGTCAAGCACGCGGGAAGGTCTCCAAGGTTCCCGGACGGAAAGAATCCTAAAATTGAAGGGGGAAGGACATGTCACATACCAAGCAAATGACCACAATCATGGTATTCTGTCGTGAAACTCCCTTACCCGGCGTCACCATCACGAGACGATACCTCGTGCCGACGGCCGCACACCAATGCATGCCCGACACAGCCCCTGCGAGGACCATTGCACAGCCTATCCGCTTCCACCACGCGTTGCTCCACGATTTCTCAAACACGAAGAAGAGCGCCAGCGCGGTGGTGCTCGCCAGGACGGCAATGATGATGGACCCGATTAGGTAGGACAACTTATATGTGCTGACGTAGTTGCTGATGGACGCATTGGCCAGGTAGTGCATGCCGCAGATGGCGCCGCCGGAGAGAATCCCCGCAAAGACAATGCGGTACCAGCAGGTGTGGCCGCTGCCGGAGACGCCGAGAAAGGCGAGCACGAGGACCAGGATTGGTAGAAGGAGAGACATGACGGTGAGGGCGGTCGAGTAGGCGATTTGAACTGTTTCTTCGCCGTCGAGCATGTAAATAGCGCGGTTGCCGATGAAGTGCTAGGATGGTCAGTCTTGCCGGGTGCTTTTTTTTCTGCCAGGTATGGGTGGAGGGAGAAATCCAGGCAGATCGTGAGCAAGGTAATAATAAAAACGTACCATGGACCAGATGGCAATACCGCCCATGGCAATAGCAGCCCCAAGTAGCAGTAATCTTCAATCCAAAAAGTCAGCTATACATTCGACTGGCTTAAGCTGTAGCGAACAAGTAGGAGACTTACAAGTTGTGAAGACCTCTATGCGACGTCCGTCGACGGATCAACTCGAGCGACGTGCCCGTCCCAATCAAACTGATACCATAGCTGAGACACACGAAGCCGCCGTTGAACGAGTACGGCACCAACTTGCCCACATACTGCTCCGCGAGCTGGGCCTGGTCGGAGGCCATGGAGGACGTTGCTCCCAGTGTTGTCTGTCGTAGACCAGGGGATCCGGAAGTAACGATAACGATGAACCCGGTAGTAGACAAGATGTCCAATAGAGAGCCCGCCAGCTAAAAAGAATGAAGGCCAGAACAACAACAGCAGACCAAGACAAGAACGTTCTTAAACCCGAGGCATCTCACACGGACGCATTATATCCAAACTGCCATCCACCTCATCGCAAGCCCCCCAAGCGAAAAAAAAAAGACTAATGATTTTCTCCCACCGTCCTTCCTTCAGGCTCGCCATCTTTACGGCGTTGCGCAAAACAAAAACGGGGGAGGGGGTGTGCGAGGAAAATGAAAACATAATCATATCAGGCATAGCTTCCCTTCAACAACCGTATTCTTCGCGGGTTGCCCCAACCCTAAAAAACGAAGCGCGTTATGTACTTGTTTTGGAGTACCGCAGCGAAATCCTTCGGATGCGTACATTCCCGGTGGGATATAGCCATAGGTACAGGCTACAGTTGCCTGGAGGATTCAGGAAACACAGCGGAAGGACGACCCGGGCGCCTTTGAACTTCGCGGGGTCGTGGGGCCGATGGGCCGAGGTCTGAGGTCTGAAGTCTGAAGTCTGAAAGGGGGTGTGCGATCATCGATGTAGGCATCCGCATGTAGAGCTTCTAGCCTTCGTGCAACGGACGGTCCGGGGGGGTATCCTTTGCGTCCTGCGCTCACTCACAGGTATTTGTGTTTCCTTTGTGAGAGGGGAGAAGCGGGAAACGCCCAGATTGTTTCCGCCTATCGGGGAGGCGTACAATTTGTTTCTCGGGCGAGGCAAAGCGCCCCAGACGGGTAAGGCTAGGACACGTTCACGCTGTACCGACGGCTTGGCTGGGGGATCAAAGCAGATTCCGGCGCGGTAGGTGAAGGTGAAGGTGAAGGTGAAGGTGAAGGTGAAGGTGAAGGTGAAAAACGCATACCTTGCCTACAAGAAGGCGTGCCAATGTTCAGACTACTGCCCGCTGGGGGCCTTGGACCTGCCGCCACGGGGGGTTCGTTTGAACTTTGGCGACCGGTGCAAGGGCTAGCTCGTGCGAGGCGAGGGGTCAGAGCGGTATTCAGCATCTTCTTGCATCTGTGGCTTCTTTCTGATTTCTTTGTCTCGGTAGAGGTATGTTAAGAAGAGTGCAAGATGGCGACGGGCGAGACCATACTCAGTGCTGGAGAGGCCGGTCACCGGTGGGAGGTGAGGAGGCGCTTCGAGAATCCGGTCCGGCAGCGCTTCACGCGGTTTTACTATTAGGGGATGGCGGACTCGAGGTGTTGCCGCACATGGCGGACGGCGTCGCCTTGAGGCCAACAATGCGGTATGTAATGCGTTTCGGGACCATTCGGGACTGTAAACTGTCTGTCAGTGTATGTGTGTATATGTGTATACCTACCTTTCGTCGCGTCCACGTGCCGCGTCCACGATGCATCCAGCCAGCACAAATCCAAGATTCCAGGGCAATCCCCGGCAGAACGTTTCGCTGCAGAATGATGCAAGATTCAAGGCATTGCGCCACAGCCACAGGATCGCTAGGTATGTACCTAGGTACATACCTACCTACCTACCTAGTGATACATACATATGTACATACCCAATAATCTCCAAGCCCTGCCCCTGCCCCTGCCCACTGCCCACTGCCGACTTGGCCCGTACTCGTAGATCCCGCATTTCCTGGGCCGCACGCTGCAACGGCTGCAACCCCATTGGTCCGCCGACGTCACCTCAGGACGTCCCGCTGACGATTCGCCCGGATGGTGCCGTTGCATTGCAGTTCTTTATCGCGGCAATTGCGCGCCCCTGCCTGCCCAGTGTCACGTTTTTCTGCTTGTCATCACGGGACAACTCCTCCGTCTCCGTCTTATTAGACCCATGCTCCGGGCTTTTTTTTTTCTTTCGCATGAACCGGTTCACAGGCCTTCCCGAAGCAAAGGCGGGAGGGAGGTTTGCGCTGGCGAGAGAGAGAGTCCTGACTCCTGACTCCTGACTCCTTTGAGTCCACGGGCAGCGAGCGATGAGCGGCGAGCGACGAGCGGCGAGCGACGGCGAGCGGCTCACCGTTGGAAGCAGGCGAGGAAGGGAGCGTGCGTGGAGGAGTACATACCTTCCTATAAAAGTTAGGTACATACGGAGTACATACCTACATACATACCTACCTACCTGCCTAGCAGCTCGCTGGACAAAACACAATAGTGTTGATGTAGCCACATTAGCTTCTTCGCCTGAGGTAGGTACATACCTGAGGCACTTTAAGATGCCGGACAGTTCAAGTTTCAATGTTGTACTGTAACTTGTGCGACGGGTCGACCTTCGACTCTCAAGTCTCGACTATTATCTGTGACGTGAGTCGTGACGTGCAGTCTGCGGCACATCACGTTTTCTCGAATGCTTATGTGGGTTAAGGTACGGAGTAGGTAGGTATGTAAGACCGTTTACAATGAGGTGAGGTACCTTTCTTCTACTGTCTACACATGTCCATAGTTCGTTCTCTTTTTTTTTGCTCATCTGATTTCATTTCCTTACGATTTAGATACGCTCATCTGTTTTCTCACGAGTCATATCTGGTTCTCACCATGTATTTCCCGTTGCTTTTGTCTTCTTTTTTTCTTTTTCTTTTCCCGTTCCCCATTCACCCCGGAGGCAGTCAGCGCCCTCTGCCAATTACATACATACTCCTATCTCGCCTCAATGTCGGAATTCGGAATTTGCCAGCAACCCGGCATCTACATTCCCCCGGTATGTGATCGGTAGGTAATGCATGACAAACACGTGCGTGTACGGTGTCCCCCGCCGATGAGGCGATCCAAACCCCCCTGTCCAGACTCCAGTGTCCACGCTCGCTCCCCGTTGGCCGTTGCCCCCGATGATCGATTCGATCAAATGCACATTACATCCCATGTCGTGGCCCATCTTTCGCCGCTCTCATCCCGGTGCCCCGAGTCTCGAGTCGAAAGACCGGAGCCGCGAACTGTACATACAAGTTACAACCTGGTATGTACCTCCTGGTACCTCCTGGTATGTGGGTGGGCCTGCAGCTCGACTGTCGACAGCACCGTATAACAGGTATAACGTAACCTCTGTAGGCACTCCGTAGAGAGTTTCCCAATGCCGCGACTCTGAGACAACTGCGTAAGAGCATGCATAAAGTATCGACCCACGTATCAAAATCACGCGTTCAACTCGTATGATGGCGGGCAAACGACCGCAAACAGGCCATGTTCAATCGCTACCTCATTGTATCTTGAAATCTTCCATATCGTCCATATTGATACATATAACTATGCCGTGATCTCCTTCTCAAACGGCGTGCTTTCCATCATCCATCCATTCAACTTCACATTTACTACACATCAGTCAACACACAAATATCAGTCCACCTCTACCTACCTACCTACCTAGTCTCACTCTCACGTCCGCGCGCGCAGCCACCTCCCTTTCCCGCTTTTGTCCAAGACTCCCAAGTACCTCCACTTTAGGTACGCCACAACGGACCAGGCGTTCAAAGTTTCAACAAGCTCACAGAGTACGAAAGATTCCAAAGCCAGAACTTAGAAGTGAGAACCCAGGCACGACTCCGAACGAGAAGGTCTACCTATTTGCCGAGGCCCTTTTTCTTAGCTGCTGTTCTAGCTGCGTCTTTTACACCCTCCAAGGTTAGTCTGGACTCTGTTCTAGGCGAGGCGCCGGTGCCGTTGTGCGGTGTGTCCGTGTCAGCAACGGCTTGGCCGTGTTTTCCCTGCCTGCCATTGTGCTTTTTTTAACATATTTTTGTTTTGGGCATTATGTTTTGAGAGGTCTCGTTCGGGTGGCCTTATATGTGTAACGGTTCCTTACGTGGGCGATCTGTCGTGCCACTTTGTTTCGGATTTTTCTGCTGTACGAGGTTGTTTTGGTGCGCTTGTTTGATAATACCCCCGACCAGAGCCTCAGCTTTCCACTCTTTGACATTTTCACACTTCATTCTTCATTCACGTTACTTTCTTCATCCCGTAGTTCATTTCTCATTCTTTACTCTGCACCTCTCGCATCTTGCTTTCATTCACATACTCCATTTACATCTCGCTCACACCGGCCACTTCAAACTTGTAAGCTGACCGAGTCTGCGCGCCCGTCTTGCTAGATCTAAGATCAGCTACCTACATACAACACCCATCTACAGGGAAAAAAAGCAAGATGAAGATCCTCTTCTTTTGCACCGCGCACAACTCCCTCTCCCAGCGGCTCTACCTCGTTCTCTCAAGACAACATTCCGTCACCGTCGAATATGCCCTCTCTGCGGATACCATGCTCGAGGCCGCCGACCTGGTGCAGCCCGACCTCATCATCTGCCCCTTTCTCACGTCCTTGGTTCCGCAAAAGGTGTATGAGGCCTATTTGACCCTCATTGTTCACCCCGGCCCTCCAGGAGATGCCGGTCCCAGTGCCCTCGACTGGCTCCTCATGGGAGACGACGGCACAGAAGCAGACAGCCAGATACTACTGGACGACGATTCGCGCCTCAATCCCCTCGGAAGAAGCCATTGGGGCGTCACAGTCCTACAGGCAACTGCCGAGTTTGACGCCGGCCCCGTATGGGCCTTTGACCAGTTCACCGTCGACATCAATGACCCTCGCGTCACGAAATCAAGTCTTTACCGCGGGCCCGTCACGCGCGCAGCCATTGCAGCCACCCAAGCGGCAATCGCACGCATCGATGCCGCAGCCACTTTATTCGCAGCCGTCTCCGGCGCGCCCGCATCGCCGCCCCCAACGCCCTTGACGTCTCTCACGCCCTCGGCTGACCGGGTTGACCACAAAGGCCGCAGCCGCCACAGCATCGTCCCAGCACTGACTGCCCATGCTGAGTTTGCGAAGACGTCCGTCACTACGAAGCAGCCGTTTCTGGGCGGCACTACCCGCCACCGGCCCCTTCTCAAGGCCGCCCAGCGCGACTTCAACGTAAAGACACACGCGGCGGCTGCCATCTCTCGCAGGATCCGCAGCGCTGACTCCCAACCAGGATGTCTGAGCGGCCTATTTGGCCGCAAGCTCTATTTGTACGGCGGCATGATTGAGGATCCCACCCTTCTTTCCTGCACTCGCCAGAGCATTCCCCCCGGTAGTATTGTCGCCGTGCGAGATGAGGCCGTCTGCATCGCAACCTGCGACAACAAGGGCATCTGGATCACCCATATCCGCCAGGTTAAGACCAAGACCCAGGTAGCACTCTGGCCCAAGGTCCCCGCGGCCTCTGGTCTTCGCCAGCTAGGCCTTCTGCCCGCCATGCCCGCTACGTCTGAATCTCTGCTCCCGCAGGTGGCGTCAAACCGGTGGTCAAAGTCCTACCATGCTACTTTCCAGGATATCTGGGTTGACTTTGTGTCCGATGGGCAGAAGCGCATCGCGTACCTGTACTTTGACTTTTACAACGGCGCGATGAGCACAGACCAGTGCCGCAGAATGGTCCACTGCCTGGAGGACATCATGGAATCGGAGGCCTCGGACGCTTATGATATTGATGCGTCTGCTGCTGCGCCTCTTGCGGCGGTCGTGCTCATGGGCGGAGACGGCTACTTCAGTAACGGCGTGCACCTGAATGTCATTGAAGCAGCCGCGGACCCAGCCCTCGAGTCCTGGTACAACATCAACGCCATCAACGACGTCGTGCAGAAGATGCTCCAGGACTTTCCCTCCCAGGGAATCACGACTGTGGCTGCTCTTCGAGGGAACGCTGCGGCAGGGGGCGTCGCCCTCGCGACGGCATGCGATCTCGTCGTTGCAGGTCCAGACGTTGTCCTGAATCCCGCATACCGAGCTCTTGGCCTGCACGGTTCAGAGTACCACAGCGTTAGCTATCCGGGTCGATGTGGTGCGTACGGTGCTCGCACGGCGCTCCGGTCCATGACGCCTCTGAGTGCGCATGATGCTCGTGATATGGGCCTCGTGGACCATGTGCTCTCCCAGCAGGAACAGGAACAGGTGGAACAGGAACAGGAACAGGAACAGGAACAGGAACAGCAAGAACCATCCACAGATTCCCTAGATGCCAGCATGCGGCGCTACATTGAGAACCTTTTCCTTTCCTCCCGAGATGGCTCCTCCAGCGGTGTCCTGTCCACGCGGGTGGGAGCCTGGAAGAAAAACGTTGATACTTCCCCCTCTGCACTGGCCTTGGCCCGAGCTACAGAACTGGGTCAGATGTCTATGGACTTTTGGAGTGCTCGCTCAGAACGCTATCATACCCGCCGGGCGGACTTTGTGCGCAAGGCGAAACCTGCGTGCACGCCTTTGCGGTTTGCGACGCATAGACGGGAGCAGGGCATGTTGGATGAGGAGGAGCGGGATGAGTATGACTCGATTGATTGGTTTGTGGAGAAGGCGAAGAAGGCTCTCAAGAGGGATATGTCGGAGAAGATGATCAATTTGATTCGGGATTTTAGGAATACGTGTGATGGGCGGGAGGAGGGTGTTGGTGTGAAGATGGGGGGTGAGTTGCGGAGGGATGCGCATATGTCGTTGACGCCCTCGACGCCTATTTTTTCGTGTTATTACGGTGCTTGAGGGATGATGGTAGTGGGGTTCTTTTTTTTTTTATATTCTCTTCTTTGACGGCCTCGATTAGTTATTGTTTTAATTTGTTTATTGTCTTACTTTCTCTTCTTTATTGTTGCCCTGCGAATATGTAGTTGGACGTGGGGTACCTGTCGGAATCGCACAACACGGAATATCCTCGGCGTTTCATGTTAGGTGGGATCGCACGTGATGAGCTGCGCTCCCTGGTGACAGGATAAAGGGCTCGTCCCCTCGAGCCCCTTTCCTGTTCACTCTTAGATAGAAGATAGACAAGACAACTGAACCCAAAGACCTACGATACTGTGTGACGTTTTGATATTGCATGCATGCTTGCTTTCATTTGCTTTCCCTTTGCGAATCCAACAGTACCTTTTCCTTTTTTTTTTTTTTTTTTTCATGATGTTCTTTTATTTAGACGAGAATTAGACGAATAATGTGCCTTCTTCCATGATATGATTATGGTGTCGCGATGTTCTTTTATTTAGACGAGAATTAGACGAATAATGTGCCTTCTTCCATGATATGATTATGGTGTCGCGAGTGAAGCTGATGTTGCTGGCATTACTCGTGAGTAGTCGGCGCTCAGGCCTGTTGATCCTGATTCCTGAATCGTGGTGCTCTCATGCCCACGCAGAATATATATCTGGCCAGCAATCTCATCATACAGTTGCTTTTCCTTTCTGCGGAAATCTTGCAGTAGTTCAATGTTGCATGCCTGCCGCCTTGTGTCCAAAGAATGAGATGCATACCTATGTATCACTGCACTGAACTGAACGAACATCAAAGGCCAGCTGCTTCAACGAGGACACGCATACGTATACATACTCAGAAACGGATTGGCGATCACGCAACAGAAACCGGAGCCTAAATCGGAATCATGTAGCTCAGTAGAAACTCGTACGCACATGTTACGCTTTGCTTGAATGCAAACCCATTATACTGCCAGTCGAAACCCTCATTGCGGACACGAATTACATTCTGCAAGCGTCAAACTTACGTAGCCCGAGAAGGAACCGTTGCGCAACCACGATCGGGTCGGTTCTTGATGAGCTCCATCCAGCAGCTTGCGCCAGCAAACGCAGAGGAAATTCGGCCTTGATAGGCTGCTTGCACTTGTTGAGGCAAAGTCCAGAGGAACCGAATAAACGGCCAGACAGGATGTCAAGCGCATGAATCATCAAAACTGCGTTGATGTCCCAGTAAGACAAAGACAAGTACCTGGACGAAGCTTTCGTTGGCGAGGAAAACATCCAGGCCAACGACCAGGACTTCGGGATGTTCTCTATGTGTTTGCTCGGCAAGTGCTAGCAGCCTATCAAGGCCAAATCTTCAAGATGCTGGAGCTCATCTGCGCAAATCTGATTGCACTTCGTGGAAAGGAATCGTGGAAACAAAAGACAAACACAAGCATCGCACATTGCGTGCTTCACATCGACGCTGCCACCGATATCCATCCGATTGACGGCATTGTAATTTTGTGTGGCTGGGTACCCTTCTCGATGACATAAATTGGCTGAGCGTAGGGTTTCTTCATCTTGTGACTTGCGAGGCAGAAGGGACTGTTGCTGAGTTGAGTAGCAGCGCAAAAGTATTCAAAGAAACGTGAGAGTGGCTGGTGGTGAACTGGTGATCAAAAGAAGTACACTGCCATACGAATTTCCGTGTTGAAGTACATACGTCCGTTTCAGGTCTAGCTTGTTGCTGGGTAGGTACTAGGTAGGTAGCCTGTAGGTACTAAGGTACTTGGACTTAGGTATGTACCTAGGTATGTATGTACTGACAAGTGACAACTGTACTCCGTACTCCTCGTTGCCAATGGCAATGTCTCTGGTGGAGATTCGGGCGCCGCCCCAAAAATGCCCAAAGAATCCAAAGACTCCAAAGTTACACCCCCCGCCGTCATTTGATTTGACATTGTATTCCGTAGGCTTCAGACCGCGTCGCCGTCAGGATCCACCTTGAATTGCGATTCCCAAAAGAGCCGGCTTTCCCTCTGCCGTTCTCTCAGCCGTCCAGAGTCCAGACGCACATTTCACCGCGCTCGCTGGCATCTCACATCTTCGCCAGGTCGACGTCGCCATCCTTCTCTCACCTCCCGTTCGCCGACCGACCGGGACATTGCGCCGCTCGTCCTCATCCCCTCAAACTTACCCCCTCCCCCGCCTCGCCCATGTCCATGCCTCCGACCTCCTCTCGCTCAACTGCCATTCCTCTCGACCATCTTGCGATCCGCGATTCAACATCTGTCTCCCTTTCCTCTCTGTGGCAGCCGTGCGCGATTGGCGGGTGCGGCCCAAGAAGCCCGCCCTGAAGGCCCGAAGGGAATTCCGTAATTCATAGCTTCAGGCAACAATGAGTCGCATACTGCCGACTCGGCAGGCTGAGGAGCTGTGAGTGTGTGCATTACATTGTCGTGGGGGAAAAACACCATCCAAGACAAGTCCCAACTTGGCTGGACTGGGAAATCAGATCATGTGGCCGTTTCAAACTAATGCGAGCGGGGTTTGGTGTTGTTTTGACAGGCACAAATCCATAATAGCCTATCTTGCGGCAAACAATTTGCCGAACGCGGCGGCTGCGCTGCGCGAGGAAGTCGGTCTCGGGGAAGATGTGTACGACGCCGCTACGGAGAAGAAGTACGAGACGCTGCTGGAAAAGAAATGGACGAGTATTGTGCGGCTACAGAAGAAGGTGAGGATTGTGTGGGCTCTCCCGTCCTTTGGGAATCGATTGGGCTCAATATTGCCCCTTTTCTCAGCTTCTTTCGCTGTCCGACGACAGGAGCTGACCGACTTGTCTCATTAGATCATGGACCTCGAGTCCCGAAACGCGTCACTGCAATCCGAACTCGATAATGCCACGCCGAGCTCTGTATCGAAGCGAAATCAAGACCCTGCCTCTTGGCTGCCGAGACAACCATCGCGGCATACGCTGGAATCACACCGAGAGATGATTAATTGCATTGCTTTTCACCCACGATTCTCTTCCATCGCATCAGGCTCAGACGACTGCACCATCAAGATATGGGACTGGGAGCTAGGCGAACTGGAACAAACCATCAAAGGCCACACTCGAGCGGTCAAGGGCCTCGACTATGGCGGCCCGCGCGGCGCTACGTTGCTGGCATCATGCAGCTCTGATCTGACTATCAAACTATGGGATCCGTCAGACCAATACAAGAATATTCGCACATTATCGGGCCACGACCATAGCGTCAGCGCTGTGCGCTTTATATCTTCTGCTGGCACGGGAGGGCCGCAGTCGACCGCGGCGGCCAATCTACTCGTCAGCGCGAGTGCAGACAAGACGTTACGAATATGGGACACCACGACAGGATACTGCGTCAAGGCTCTGAGAGGCCACGTAGACTGGGTACGCGACGTTTGCCCCTCATTAGACGGCCAATTCCTCTTGTCGGCCGGTAGCGACCACACAGCACGGCTGTGGGATATATCCGTACCGAATCCAGAGAACAAGCTCACCCTGATTGGACACGAAAACGTGGTGGGATGCTGTACATTCGCGCCCCCAGCCGCGTACGTACACCTAGCGACCATGGCTGGCCTGAAGAAACCGCCTCCCGCGAGTAGTTCTGCCGAGTTCCTTGCTACAGGATCTCGCGACAAAACCATCAGGCTCTGGGACGGGCGAGGCATCTGTTTCAAAACCCTCGTCGGGCACGACAACTGGATATCGTCGCTCGTATTTCACCCTGGCGGCCGGTACCTCGTCTCCTGCGCGGACGACAAGACGATACGATGTTGGGACCTTACTCAAGAAGCCAAGTGCGTCAAAGTGCTTGTCGACGCGCACGCCCACTTCGTGAGCTGCTTGCGCTGGGCCCCCAGCATTGCAAAGGATGGCGGGGCCGGGACCGTCAACGGAAATGGAACAGCACAAGAGCAAGGAGCCGATGGAGAGGGACCTGCGCTGAGGAAGAGCATAGGGCATGTCGAGCCCGTTACGCAAATCCGCTGCGTTATTGCCACGGGCAGCGTCGACAAGACGTTGAAGATATGGGCCAACTAAAGAAGCCCCCCCCCCTTAAACGACTCCCATACAAGTCGAAAAAGGAACACACACAGGAAGAAGAAGAAGAACAAGAAGAAGGGAAGGGAATCTTATCCTACCTGGTGCGTTTGTGCCTCCTAAAACCCCCAACGCAGTGGCCACAAGTGCTTCTTCAAAAAAACAAAAACTATGTATATGATCACCCAACTTGAACAGGACAACTCCTTAGTTGTCTACCCATTTTAGGGGTTTCTTTCTTTATCTTGGGCATGTCATACCCGCTTTTCACTGCATAAGACATGCGCATGCATGCAAGGCGCAACGCGGTCGCGCGCAACACAATGGGACTTGTTTTTTGTGAGGAAAAAAAAAGGAAAACATGGAACAAAGGCACGCGACAAGTTACAACACATAACACCGAAAGCTTAGTTACATGTACATACATACTTACTAGAACCTGAGAATATGGAGGAAGGTGTGAGGGTGGTGGGGAAATGTACCCCTAGAGGCTATGTACCGGAAGGACTAGGTACCTAAATAATATGCAAAGAAACTGAAGAAAAGAAAGGACTGCGTACGGCGTAGATTGTGAATTGGAAGGAGGCTTATTACGCAGTAGGTACCTAGGTACCTATGTAGATGGGCTCCCGAGTCCTGAGTCCCAACTTCCAAGTCCAACTCAAGAAAGATAAGACTTATTATCAATAGGCTTGGGCAATTCAGGATAGAGAGGCCTCTTGTTGAATTCAAACGTGCCTAAAGTCGGACTCGCATGACTCTTTATTCTTGAATGAAATTTCAAGTCAAGGTATCAATTGCTTTACATATTGGTGCCAAGGTTCCATCGTGCCTTGGAACATTGGACTTTTACTAATGAAAGCGCCAATTAATTGATTCATGGCCGTCATTCTTGCATCAGCTCATTCGTCATCTTAAAACGCCGCCAGGCGACATGGGCGCTACCTAGGTACACTTTTAGGGTATGTACATACCTATCTTGCGCAGTCCACAGGCCACCTCGGGGCCATCTTCAGGGCATCTTCAGGGCATCTGCTCCGTAATAATGAAAGCCTGAAAGGCCATCGGCCATCGGCCATCGGCCATCGGTACATTGTATCAGGTACAGGCTACAGGCTCTGAGGCTACGGAGCACAGCTCCAAGCCCCACTCACCCACCAGACCGCTCAATCAGCAACGCACGGGCGTCTCTTACCTCATCATCCGTTCTCCAGAACGACCCCCAGCCGCACAGCAGCACAGGCTGCACAGCCCAGCCTTCCCTTCCCTTCCCTTGCCTCTGCCTGCTTCTGTCTAAAAACAACGTGTCGACTTCTTTGCTTCCATCTCTCTTGACATCCTTACCCATCGCCGACGCATCGGTCGCGCTACATACAGAGACCCATTTGTATTTCTTTTCGTCGACTCTGTTACGCTCGCCTTCGTCGTTCAACACCGCAATGGCTCCTCCTCCGAACCCGAGCCTGCCTCTGCAGGAGAGGCTTTTGCAGCTGGCTAAAACGCTGCAGTGTACGTCCGCCCATCTGTCCTATTGTCTCTGACGTCTCCAGAGAAGCTGGATAAGCCAAATCTTGAAATGACTTGAAATGTGCTGACCTCTTCTTTGCTTCTATCTAGTTGCTTGGTTTGTTGGGTGAGTTATGCCGCTTCCCCTCCTTCACCGACTTCCCCCGCTCAGCTGGAGCTGTCGGGTGGCACGCTCGTCGAAATCTCTCGATTGTCAGTCGGGGAAATGGCGAAGGCTGCAGAGCTATGAGGCGTGGAATATAGCACCATGTTTTCTTGGCGCTTTATTTCCCGGGCATGCGTAGCAGACTCGTCATTCGACCATGGCGCAGTCTCTAATCAGGCTTGCTAATCTTTGACTCTCACAGGCATATGACGCTCATTCTTACCACAACTCGATACGCCTTCTCCTGGCTGCGCATGAACTACTACTCTGGCATGGCCAAGTTTTCTTATCGCACCTCCTTCCTGGCTGCTGCTGCGACCTATGGCATTGTTGTCTACAAGTCTCAGCGAGCTCGAGCCAAGACGGGCAACAAGATGCCTGGCGGTATCATTGGCCTGCTTCTTGACGAGAATGTTCAGTACTTGTGTAAGTCAACGCTCCGGAAATAGTGGCCTTTTGTCGCTCCTCTCTGTCCCTCAGACAGGCGCTTTTTTTCCTCAGGTACATGCAGTGGCTGACAAGATGTAATCTTGGCAGTCATGGCTCTTGTCTGGCTTTTCTGCCCGCAGTACCCCCTTGCGCTGCTCCCCTACTTCGTCTACTCGGTCTTCCACGTGGCGACGTACACTCGTGCCAACGTGATTCCCGTTCTGCAGCCGCCTCCTCCCACCGTGGACGGTGCTTCACCTAAGCGCAACCCCTTGGCCGACACAATTGGCGCCTTTGTCAAACAGTACTACGATGCGTCCATGTCCATCGTGGCTGGCATGGAGATGCTCCTCTGGTTCCGCGTTCTGCTGTCAGCTATCCTGTTCCAGCGTCGCTCTTGGATCCTCTTGACCTTGTACACCGTCTTCTTCCGTGCCCGCTTCGCGCAAAGCAGCCACGTTCAGGCAGGCGTCTCGCAAGTGAGCGTCCGAATCGATTCGCTCATCAGTGCGCAGGGCACTCCTCCTTATGTCCGACAAGCATGGACCACTGTCAAGAGCGTCAGCCGTCAGTTCCACGATGCCACTGACGTGGGCAAGTACACTAGCGGCCCTAGCCCCGCCAAGAAGACATCGTAAGGACGCCCACAAATCCCCACTGGCGGCGACGGGATCTGCCTTGGACTCGGGACTCGGGAGATCAGTTGGGAATTGGGATGGTCAATGCGCGACCGGGGATGCTCTACGGCGCAATGCGCTTTGGTCATACCCGTGGGCCTTACCGAGGCAAAGACTTGCGAATAGGAATGATATTGCGAAAGCGTGCGGCTTCTCTAGCCCATGAGCGGAATGAACGAGGCACACATTGGGAAGGCCCTAAATGCCTGGATTGACGAATAATAAGACTAGAAAGAAGGGAGATGCGGAGGCAGACTATGGCTTAATCGTTGTGTCAAGTCGAGTGATGGGAGGAGCGAGAATATGAGGGGATGGTGAAGAGCGCGGAGAAGAAATGGGTGCGGTGCGATTGAAGCGGGAAGCCTTTACTAGGTAGTGTTACGATGTATGGACAGTGCAACGGCTGTGGGGACGTTTACTTTGCAGTGTTATTATAAAATGAATGGAGTCTTCATGAATTGGACAGTGGACTATCCTGGACGTGCTGTAGGCGTCATGCGACATGTGTGCTCGTGTTTGGCGTGGCTGTCTTGTCGCCTCTCCCTGTTCTTTGCTTCTCCCATGTTGAACCAATCAATCATACGGAGTACATACAGAGTACATACAGAGTACACGGATCCTTCTTCAAGCCATCAATTAGCCTTTGGTCTTGACTCTTGACCATGACGCCCTCCGATCAGTTGCTACATATCGAGTCATCGACCGAGTCTATAGATTTGCCATGGATAATAACTTGCTGCATACATAGGTAGGTACCTGATTATGTATTTAATTTACTAACGAGACCCGCTGTGCGCAACGTGGCGCAGTCTTGAATCACTTTGTGCCTTGGCTTTGAAGTTTGGACCACTCAAGAATCTGGAGCCATGGACGATGGGCCCCAGCCAAGCGCGTCACCGGTGACCTCACAGGAGGAGGAGGAGGCAGGATAGGTACCTACCTACCTATTTACCTAAGGTAGGTAGGCAGGACGCAGGAGCTGATTTTTGGGCCAACCAATTCAAGGACGCGAAAGGGGGTACATATGTATGTAAACGCAAGACGGACAACATACATTACTTGGACAACGACAACGACGTCGACAACAGAGAACAGATACCAGACAACAGATACCAGACAATATACACCAGCAAAGACCTGCGCTAGACACAGAGCACAAAACAAAGAAAGACAGACACTGCCGCACGCCGAGAATCCTGGCGACCTCTTCTTATTATTAGCCATAGCTTTATTACATCAGCTTCAGTGACAGCAAGTCTCGCACACCTTGGCGACAAGACTCACTTGAGAATCGCCTTGACCACCTCGGTCGCTTCCTGTCGTGCATAGTGCAGCAGCGCGTGCGTTATCGCCGCAATCATGGCCTCGTTGCTGCGGCAGATTGTTGCTGGACCGCGGGCGAGACATGCTGAGGCAGGGCTGGATTTATGCTATGTGACAGACTTCATAATCGCAACGTATGGTTTGACTTGACTCAATTCCCCTTTTCCTCTTACACTTTCAAAATATCGCGCCATCCTCCTCCTCACCCATCCCATTCTGCCTCGGTTGTTCAATTCGCCCCCTAACGCGATTATAGATCAGGTCCCTCACAAACATACCCCCAGCTCGCATACCGCAATCCTCTTGACCAACTCGTTGCTTTTCTCGACGCCAAACACGGCGACAATTGGGCCATATGGGAATTCCGCGCCGAAGGAACGGGATATCCCGATGAAGCTGTCTACGGCAGAGTGCGGCACTACCCCTGGCCAGACCACCATCCTCCCCCCTTTCGGCTCGTGCCCATCATCATGGCCGGTATGAGGAATTGGTTACACGGCGGCGCGTTGCCAGACTCGAAGCAAACTCCAAGAAGCACCCCTCACCTTTCCACCCAAGAAACTACCTCCTCCTCCTCCTCCTCCTCCTCGGCGGCGGCGGCGGCGGCGTCCGAAAAGACAGAATCCCCTCCAACCAGCAGCAGAAGCAGAGGCGCCACGACGGCCAGAGACGAAAAGCGCGTCGTGGTGGTACATTGCAAAGCCGGCAAGGGCCGCTCCGGCACCATGGCTACGAGCTACCTCGTCTCTGAAGAAGGCTGGACGCCTGAAGATGCCCTCGCGCGGTTCACCGCACAGCGCATGCGGCCCAAGTTCGGGGCCGGTGTCTCGATTCCCTCCCAGTTACGCTGGGTCAGCTACGTAGACCGCTGGACGAAATACGGAAAGAAGTACCTCGACCGGCCGATTGAGATTGTGGAAATCCACGTCTGGGGGCTACGCCACGGCGTCAAGGTCGACGTCTCTGGTTTCGCCGACAACGGCAAGAAGATCCAGGTGCTGCACACGTTTTCTAAACAGGAGAGACATGTTGTTCAGGGGGGCATGCCCAAGGACACAAGCATAGGCGATATGCTATGGGAGTTGGCTGGGTATGGAACTTCCGGTGCGGGAGCTGCCGATAAAGCCCCCGACCCCGAGGGTGTGGAGGGTGATCTAGCCAAGGCTTCGAACCTCGACAAGGAGGAGGAGAACGGTGCTGGTACGGGTGCTGGTACTGGTACGGGTGCTGTACCGCCCACCGCGGAGAGGAGACGCCACAAGTATATCCGCAAAGGAACCGCGCTCATCCAAAAAGTTTCCGCCAATGGAGCCGTTGCGAGCGAATCTGCCAAGGCCAAGCCCGGTAGTAACGGCACCGCGACGACAGACACTACTACTACTCCTACTCCTACTCCTACTCCTACGACTGGTAGTACCTCTACCAGTAAAGACCAGGAGTCCACGACCACGGAAGGCGATTCTTCGACTGCGCCGTCTCCGGCCGAGGACCCCGAACCAGGCGGCCAGGCCGTGATATTCAGGCCCCTAACGCCGATTCTTGTCCCGACAAGTGATATCCATATTGGCCTCGAACGCCGCAATAAGACGCACAAGAGCCTTAGTAGTTTGACCATGGTCTCTGCGATGGCACACGTCTGGTTCAATGCGTTTTTTGAGGGTCAAGGCCCGGAACAGGACGGACGGCCGTCTGAGAGTGGTGTGTTTAGTATCGAGTGGCATGCTATGGATGGGATTAAGGGGTCGAGTCGGAAGGGGTCTCAGGCGCTGGATCGGATGAGTGTGGTGTGGCGGGCTGTGGGCCATGGGAGGGGGGAGGGTGGACAGGAGGGAGAGATGATTTTGGAGCCGGCGGAGGGGGAGCCTGTTCCGCAGCTTGAGCCGGCGGATTGGAGGGGGGTGGAGGGAGAGGAGATGGGGTTGGGGTTGAGGGTGGGTGGGGAGAGTAGTGGGAGTGTTGATGCTGGTGGTGGTTGTGGTGGTGATGATGGTGATGATGGTAAGGGTGTTGGTGTTGGGAAGGGTGCTGGCAATGGGAAGAGTACTGACGATAGTGACGATGGTGATGGTCGTGTTGCTCCTGCTGTTGCTGCTGCTGATGGAAAGGCGACGGATCGTGTGCAATGAGTTGGAGAAATCCTGGGATAAGATTCTGTTTGACACGAAAATTTTGTGGTGCTTTTTTTTTTTTTTTCCCTTTCTCTGTTACGGGGTTGTCACGTTTGTATATATAGCTTTCTCGCACTTCTGTGTCTCTTCTGGCGTCTCCTTCGTGTGTATATATATATATATACTTACCTATAGCTTCCTCCTTTCCTACGTCTTCTCGCGTCCTATCTGTGCATACTGTATACAGCTCTCTCAAACCTCCTGTCTGTCGTCTCGCGCCATTTTTGTGCATACACTGCTCTCTCCATATGTAGCATCTGTCACATCCTATAACTTCGACAGATCCAGAGCTTCATTGTTCGACATTCCTTCCTACACAATCGTGCCTTACTCAAAAGTATCGTCCTCTGCCCCTAGGCCTATCGCCTCGATATCCATATGGCGCGCCGCGGCGATACGAGTAATCGCCCCTGTGGCCTCCCCTGTATCCCCCCCTCCCTCTTCCAATGAAACTATCTACATCTCCGCCTCTGCCTCTTCCACCACCGCCTCTGCCTCTGCCTCGGCCACCTCCACCTCCACTACCGCCGCCGCCGCCATCTCCTTCCCCATCAGACGCCGACACGGGCTCCTCCACTTCAACCTCGTACTCTTCATACTCTTCCTTGAAAAACTGATTCACCATGTCCTGCTCCCCATTCGCCGCCTCAGGATCAAACACAAACCTCATCGTGCCGCCCTGGCCACGCGCCGTTCTGCGAATCGACGCATCCGCCGGCCAAGGCGTTGACGCCATAGTCGCGGGATCAATCGCCGACGCCGTCACCGAAGACAGCGGGTGCGCATCCTCCACTTCGCATCTGTGGCAGTGATTCAGGTAGCGCGGCCTAGCCGTGCTGTCCAACTCGGTATTCAGATGGATCTTGATGTCGATAAACGTGCTGAGATCGAACAAGGCCCCGATTTTGGTCGACTTTTGATGCTGCACATACAGATCCAGTAGATCCAGCATCGTCTCCATGACTTCATCTCGACTACTAGCCTGCTGTGCTCCCCTCGATGACGACGACGACGATGATGACGACGATGATGAAGATGCGCCTCGGGAGGCCGCAAACTCGCGCACCCGCTCGACATGTTCCCCGCGCATCCTCGCCGTGAGTTCAACAACCGCCATGACCATTGAAAACGTGGTCCTCTTGATGGGTACAAACGTCTTGTATAGATCAATGCACATCGCATACGCCATATCAAAGAAGTCGTGCGAATTCGCAGACGATTTGCCCAGAACGCGGCGCACGACTTTGACGAGCATTTTCTGCGGGTATCGCGTGCGGAAATCGAACCCGACTGTCTCGAGGATGAGGCGCTCGAGGCCAATCATGATTTTGCCGGAAGACTCAAACATTTTGTCGTCGGGGGAGATGGTCTTGTCGGGGTTCTTGACCGCGTAGGCCGCGACGAGGATATCGCGTGATTTCTTGATGGTGTCTTCGACTTTGCATGCCACGAACAGGGACGCGAGGGCTGCGTCCTGGTAGTTGTATTCTGCGTCGCGGAAGTTGAGGCGGAATTTGTGGAAGTAGGTACATGCTGTGTCAAAGGTTCGCACGGGTCTGAAGAACGCGTTTCCAATCCAAAAGAGTCATGGTGATGCGGAGGTTAGAATGGAACTTTTTTTTTTTTTGTTTAATAATTTTTTTTGTTTTTTGGTAAAATGCGGTTGTGCGTGGGAGATTCATCGCGATGGTGGGCTTGGCAAATCGGGGGTTCAGTACTTGGTTGCTTAAGAAATGCAAAACGAGAAGAAGAATGAAGAACAACATGAGACGGACGTACAGCTGTAGATGCTCTCGCACGTTATCAATGAGCTGCACCCCCTGCAAGCGGTAGTTATCCTCTCGCGCTGGGTCACAGCCATTATCTTTGAGCATGCGCCGGATCTTGATTTCGGAGCTGTACTGGTTCGAGCTGGATATGAAGCCTGGATGAGGACCGACGCGCGCTGCGTGTTTCGGCACAATGATGCCGTTTGTCGCCGGGGCAGCCGCCCTTCCTTGGCCTGCCATGGCCCGATAGGAGGCTGAGGTCTCGAGGACAAGCCGATTACTGCTGTCCGCTTAGTCTTGGTTCCGCAATGGAGACTTTTCTCGCGATTCGGAGGATGACGTTGCAGAGATGACTTGGACCAAGTCGACGATGTGCGTGGCGGCGGGGTTTCTTGCAGTTTCCTCCCGGGTAGTGTACCGTTTGCGCCGGTTTTGCGCCGGTTTTGCGCCGGAAGTCATATCACGTGATGGGGCATGTCACGCTGAAAAAAAAAAAAAAACTCCCAAAGATGACACCGTCAGGGGCATCACCAGCTTTGTCACCAGCTTCTACCTCTTTGCTTACATTTTCCATCCATTTTGATCTTCAGTATTGTCTTATATTCTCTTCTTTCTACTCCGTACATGCCTTTAACATTCCTATCATCTCGTTCTGACTTTCATCTTTTTACTTTAGTTTTTCATATTCCCGTTGACGTCGTCATAACCTCACCCTATCTATACCCAGCGCACACATCCTGATAGACATTCCTCTCCAGACGATACGCATCCGTAGGCACCAGCCCCCGCGCCGTAGCATCCGAGTACGTCCACCGCGGGTCATTCAGCTCCGTCTTCCACGTCCAGAACACCCAGCCACTCATGCCCGGCTTCTCATAAAGCTGCTGCTGCGCCGTGAAGAACTTGCGGAAGAAATCCGCGTTCTCGAAACCGACACCCGACGTCATACTCCATTCTCCTGTAATGGTGAATGCTTGCCCATCCACGACACGGTTGTCCGTGCAGGCGTTACGCATGAGTTTCCCCTGGTCGCCATTGTTGTCGTTGCCGAGCGCAAAACCAATGTAGCTGTGGTCGTCATAGGCCACGCGCGGGTCGTTGGCGACAGCCGCATTGTCTCGCGGGTTGCCGCCCTCCCATTTCTTGGACATGAACTGCACGTGTAGCTTCTTGGCATCGGGGATGTTCAACGCTGCTTCTGCGTCACGGACAGCCCGCAGAGCGGCTGGGTAGAAGTTCTGGACGAGTCCGGGGACTTGGCCTGGCGCCGGGTACCGGATGCCTGAAACGCGAGCCGAGACGGGCTCGTTGAGTACC
Source organism: Claviceps sp. LM84 group G4 (assembly GCA_018360345.1). Classification (NCBI taxonomy): domain Eukaryota; kingdom Fungi; phylum Ascomycota; class Sordariomycetes; order Hypocreales; family Clavicipitaceae; genus Claviceps; species Claviceps sp. LM84 group G4. The sequence continues at coordinate 2,197 of SRQH01000139.1, read as the reverse complement.
TCGATCATGCCGACGCTTGCGTAGGCCGGGTTGGAGTGTATGCGCCGCGTCATCCAGCCGAGCCATTTCTCAGCGCGGCCAAAGTCGTAGTCGTTGAAGAAGCCCGCGGGCTTATTGGTTTGGCCCGTGAAGGCATCTTGCGCCTGGCCGCCGGGCGCGCCATGCAGGTCGATGATGACATAGATGCCCAACTCGGCTGCCTTCTGCACCACCGCATCAAGATGAGGCAACATGCGGTCGCCGTCCGCAAAGGGCTCGCTGGCTTTGTCGACAATGGCTGTGTAGGACCAGTAGCCTATGGGGATGCGGATCGTGTTGAGCCCGACGTCGTGTACTGACTGTACGGTCGCGGGCGTAATCCATGTCCTCCAGTGTCTCTCGAACTTGTCGTTGCCGGTCTGCCGCTTGTTTCCGCCGTAGTTTCGGAGCATGCAATCGAATTCTGACGCTGCGCCGTTGCAGCCCATGACATTGTTCCACTCGTTGCTCATCAACCAAGGCTCGCAGATGAGCCAGCCTGGCCATGGTTGTCAGCTTGTAAGTTGTGTCACTTCGTATCTCAGGAAACGCAGTTTGCCGCACGCCGCATTGATTCAAAAATCAAGACGCCCGGAGGGAATAGGCACTGCAGTGGCACGTTACTTACCGCCAAAGTTGACGCCACGAATCTTGTTAATGCCGCTGGGTAGCGACGGCTGAAAGCGCTTGCCGAGCTGATCGAAACGAGCGGTCTGGTTAAAGGCGGCCAGGTTGTGCTCATGGGGGAGCCAGGCCGAGACGGCGGTGGCTAGCAGCATCGGGACGAGGACAGAGTAATGCATTCTGCTTATTCTCTCCGTTTGTCACACAGCCTCTCCTGAGTCCTATGCTTGTAGTCTTCTGTTGATGGAATATCACACTGCAGTGCTGCACATGACGCGACCGCCGACAGATGATAATGTATGGCGCTTGGTTTGATATCTATAATCTCCTTCTCGGACCCGGGCCAATTCAAGTACGCTGTCATAGAAGCTCGGATGAGTGCCTTTATAAAGAGCATGTATGGAATTGAAACACGGAGGGTACCCTATCCTCTGAGTCTGCCGACAGCAGGGTCTCACTGCGATCCACACTGTGATTCTGATTCAAGCAATACCTACTCCGTAGTCCGTACTGAACGCGTTCATTAGGCCCTGATGCTACTCCGTAGAATTGGACTATTAATATTGATTGGAGATGCACCAGCAAGGTCAGTCAGTAAGCAGTGGGCACAGGTGACAGATGGTAACTTGGTAAGACGGGCAAATTGTGGTCCGCCGGGAACTCCAAGCCGAATTCACCGGGCAAGCTTAGCCTACGGTAGCATTGTAATTTGTAGGAGAACTTGAGAACCTGAACTGATAAATCTCACCACGTCCAGACTTGGACAACACTATCCACAACTGAGAAGGACGAGTTGTGACTCGTGAGAGGCTTCTGGCGCAGTAAAATTGTGAACCACAAAGCCCACGACTCACGAGGCCATTCTCCGCTACCTGTTTACGGAGTACAGGTACGGTCCTACGGTCTACCTCCCGTGGAGCACTGGAGGTCCGAGGGGGAAGTCGGGGACCATCTATGATCTGACGTCGCAGACGCCTATCTCGATGTCTCACTACAGCGACATCGGGATTCGACATCGAGACTATCTCTGAGCGCATATGAGCTATTGTTTCATTTCAAATTTGGAGCATTCAGCAGGAAGCAGAGGGGAGAGCATTGCAGCACTCGGACATGTAAGTCTGAGATCCATACTCCGTATGTTAGATGTAGGTACCTGAGCAGGCTTCTCCAGAGTCCAGACCCGGAGGGGAAAATTGAAATAGAGCCCAGGGTCCAGGGATCCTTTTGATTTTCTATTTCCATCATCCTCGGTGTTGAATATGTGTATTGTGGTTTACAAATCCAAATTAAAAATATACACGCACCGCCGACCGGCCACTGCGATTGCTTTGTCCTTTTATGGAATTTGACCACGACAGGACGTCTTTCGTCCATCGGTCGGCGCACTCACTAATAGGCTAATACCACTAGCCTGCTCGGTTAACGATTGTAGCCTGTAGTGTTAAAACGGTGAGGATCAAAGGTGAAGAAGTTGATTGAAGGAGCAACTATAGGAACTAGAACTGGGGGAATCCGGGATATATATAGGTGACCGGATGGCTGAGATCACGTGATA